>QJNX01000236.1:0-99510 GCA_004155925.1 Monosporascus sp. MG133 | reverse complement strand
CCCCCCCATTGCTAGCATCCTGTTGCGCCAACACAATGCAGAATATTTGGAGCATAAACCGTGATTGACCCAGACATTGCGGGTGTGAGATTTAAGACCTGGTAATGTCCCGCCTAGTGTGGGGCCTCACATTTTTCAGGTCCGACAGCGGGCATAAGGAGTATGACATATTTTGTGCACAAAGACCCCATTGGCAGTGCCTTGCCATGTGCATAACACTCCCGTGTGACCTCACATAAAAATCCTCAACATGGCCGTGTTTTTCCAAACGCTGTCCCATACAGTCAGCGAAAGTCGGTGATCTAGATGATCGGGATACATACCAATGGGTGATGATGTACTTACTAAATGATATTCAGACCTTGCCCGGCTGGTTGGGTGCTTGATGGTCACAGGTCGGGCATGCCATGCCGTCAAGGCCTTCGTCCCGGCAAGTTTCGCATAACTCGGGTACCACGACCGTCAGTGTTACGGCCTGGTCACCCGGAACAGGGCTTCCAACGTATTTACAGCTATAAGCACCCAATTGATGGCTACAGCTGCGATCAATCGCCAGTCTTTTGCCTTTTGGCGCAGCGGTGCGGGGGTGCAGCCGTTACAGTACGTTCGACTATATCCTAGGACTCTAGCACGTACTATTGTGAGCTCCTAGGGTCACTGATTTTTGTTTCCCTAGTGGGAGGGTAGAGGGCAATGTATATCAAGTCAGTTTTCTATTTCCAGCTATATATATCATGCTTTGAAACGTGTCAAAATGAGGGTCTGTCAACTATATTTCAAAATGGGAAAAGATTCTAACTCCTTACTCAATCCCTGATATCCCTATCAAACCCCGAAACGATTCTCTAACCAACCCTCCTCCCCTACAAAAAAAATTGTTATTTCGAAGAAACCTGAGGTCTTCTCAGCCCAAGCATCCTAGAAGATCTCCTTCACAATTGATACTCTGGAGTCCCTCTGACACGCTAGTTCCAACGAGCCTGCCGTTAAAGTTCGGGTCAAGCAGTGTGACCTTCCCGCCATTCTCGTCCTCGAAATGGCGCAGCCTCTGCGGGTTGCGCGGCTGGGCGTCGGCGAACTGAACGCGGCGCCGGAGCTTCCTTGTATCCTGAAAGTTGCCGTTCACGAGGGTGAACTCGCTCCCGTCGTCGTCGCCGCCATTGCCGGCACGGAGGCCGCTGGGCTGAAGTCAGCATTCTGTCCTTCGTTTAAAATCAGTTCCCTAACTTACGGGACTTACCGTGGTATCATACTCCCGCACGACGATGTTAAACGACGTGCCCGCCGCGATGGTCTGGTAGACGCTGCTCAGCAAGCCTCCCTGGCTGTTGTTCACGGACGGATCGACCCAGTGCAGGGTGCCCCCGCGCCACCCTCCAGGGTACCTGTGAACGGATATTCGGCGCAAGAGGAGTCCCAGTTCGAGTAGCCCGTCGTCGTGCAAGGGTACTGGGTTTGGCTGCAGCCGGCGGCGTCGCGGCGGGGCCCCGAGTTAGCCAGGTTGCTATCATAGGTTAGGACCGCGTTGTGTAGGCCGTGAAGGTCGCGTAACACGTGTTTTTACAGGGGCCGTGGGAGTTTGTGCAGTCCCAGTCAAAGGTCTGGGAGAGGGCCGCGGCGGCGAAGGATAGAACAGGGGAGGAAATGCATGTTGGCGGGATGAGAATAGGGGGCTATATAGGTTGAGTATAGGGTGTCCTTTGAGAGCTCGGGGATGCTGCGGCTTGAGTTTAAAGTGATACCTCCTTTGGTCGGGAGGGAATGCGAATTTATATATGTCGTCGTTTCTTGTACTACGCTCCCATCCTGCTAATAGCATTGTGTTTCTATGCTACTTGCTATTAACATCCTAGGGCTAACTTACTCCAAACACGAGCAGCATCGTCCGGGCTATTCGGGACTGGCAATTATGGTTCATCATTCCTATTTAGGCCAGCTGCTGAGACCGTTCACGACGCATTTACTATGCTGGTAATGATCACTAGATCCTCGTGTAAGACAGCATGAATGTTGGCGGAGCGAAGTCAGGCTCATCTTGAGGATTTCAGATTTGGGGTCCGTTATCTGCCGATTTAAGGGGCTGATTCAGCTGATTCAGCTGTTGGCCCTGGTTTGTACAAACAATGGTCCGCAATATCTCCCATGTAAGACGATACAATGAATGGCTGGGTCACGTGGGTGCCGTGTTCGGCTGTTCTAATTTACCATGCGGCTCAAGCATGGCGGGATCAAGTGTAGATGTAAGCGCGATGAAACACATCCCATACAGAGAATCATTCATACTTGAGCCCCTTACGATAACGCGGAGCAATTATAGGGATCACTGTTCGAAGCAATATCATGAAAACCTTGTCTCATCAACTCTACTTTACTACGTATGTATCGATGTTATCCTAGCGTGATCTACGGACCTTGTGTAAAAAAAAGTGCCAAGCATTAGGGAGAGTCCTGTGTGGCGGGATAGCTTGGGAATAGCGGACTGAGGGTTCCTACTAATGCAGCCTTCGCGTGAAGAAGTACTCCATATTAGACTCCTACCTGAGTATGGAAACCTATGAGTAAAAGTTTGAAGTGGCTTGTTTCTTACTAGCGATTGAGTACAATTGATATCGATCATCCGCGGCTGGGCTGTGCCTCGCAAGTATTAGTCCGGTAAATACCAAGCTGGATGAGCAGAACATGCAGGATGTATAATGAGCAAGCGTTGGTAGCATTTAGTTTTGGCAGCGGGGAAGGTCTAATTTCGGCGCGCCGGGAAAGGGATCTGGAATAAGAGTGTACAAGCTGGTGGAAGTCGGGTCCAAGTAAGCCTGGTGTATAGGGCCCTATCCCTACGGAGTACATATCAATAGGCAGAATCGAGTAGTAACTTCGCAGACGCGTTCAAATGTATTGATCTCTTTTTAACACTGCCTCAACCAGCATGATACGCAATTCAGCACCTCTCAACCGCCAGTCTCGACTGCCTGATCACTACCTGCCTCTCTAAATATCCACATCACATCAGGAACCATCGATATTTATAATTCACCGCCCCTTAATCCCCTAGGACCCTCCAAGCCGCTTAGGAGGTGCGTGTCCGCCCTGCTGTGCCCGTGGTGGATCGCGAAGCCTATAGACACCCCCATCAGCCTCGGCGTGATGCTTCGCTTCCCCCATATCGATATTAACAATGGCCAGATTCTGCATCAGGAGTTGCGCACTCCCAAAATCAGCCCTAACCGTCTGAATCTCATCACCAATGCGCTGGCCGACTACGACCGTCTCATCCCGGCCCGAGCGTTCATCCAGCACGGCAAAGCAGTGGTAACTCTGGTGCAGGATCTCCATCCCGATGCCCTCTGCGGATCGTCCTATGAAGGGGGACGAGAAGTTCTGGACGGGTGGAGTGGTCACCTCTGTGGGGATGTCCGGGGAGCCATTGTGAGCCGTGACGATGGCGAGACAGCGGGCGCCGTTGTTCCCCGGGACTAGCCTCTCGAATCCGGCAAGGGAGTCGTTGAGGAATTTATCGATTGCCTAGAGAACGAACGACATGGTCTTAGACTATGGCGATGGCGAGAGAGCTGAGGTATGGGTTAGTTACAGAAGTAGGGAGCTCCGCAGAGCAGCAAACGGGGAAGTTCCTTTGCATCTTGACCGATCCTGGACTCCTGTTGTGTTGTTAACAACGGTAGGTTAATTATGTGGGAAAGAATTTTGTGTTGACGAAAGCGCAGTTGTCTGAACTCGAGCTGAAGCCTAACAACTCATAAGATACCTTGGGCCCACGGCCGAATCGAGCGGTAGTCTGCGATCTACGGTGAGATGACGTAACAACTATGCAGCCCCCAGTTTGCATTCTCAAGCTGGAGCGTGTCTAGTTCTACATATGAACATCAATGCCTATACGGCACGCATAACGCTCACCACCAGATATATATCACAGAATGCATACAAAGACGCCGGCGCTGGTATCTTGTTGCTCTCTAGTGTTAATATTAATTTTCGGCTAGGGAGGGTTCGGTGTGTCCATAGTCATCATCATAAGGAGGTCCCATAGCTGATACATATATATATGTCAACGAAATCTTGGATACAGAGGTCGAAGCAACTCCACCGAAGTCCACCGGTGGCTCAATTCGTCAGATAAGTAGCCTAATAAATAAGCTAGGGCTTCCAAGACAGCTACATTCGAATTCAGCCACTTTCGGATGCATGCAAGCCGGCATTTTTTGTGGCGCAGGAGCTACTCTATATAAGAGTAGATAGATTCGTAAGATAATGAAGAATTCGCTTTATAGCTATCCAGTTATATACTTAAACTTTGGTTAATTATTAATCGTTATATACGCTGTTATGTTCATATAAAATATGAGGACTGCGTCATTGCTACTTGGCGTCACCTGCAATCAGGGTCTGGGCGGGAACAGTATTTCGCGATCATTTTCATTACATGCTATGACTATATAAGGTTATTCCCCTCTCAAGGACCCGACCATTAATAATTATAAGGTAGGGAGATTGAAAGCGTTAAGACCCCACCCACCCTGGAACCATGCAACCGAGAAAATACCAGAATATCCTCCCGGCAACGTCTTTACAGCCGGAGGAAGCATCTTCGCCGTCTACTCAGCAGAGCCCGACGACAGATCCGTCTGCGAAACGCGGCGGGAAGCAAGTGGCCTGTAATGAGTGTCGCCGTCGCAAGACCAAGGCAAGCATCAAAGTGCCTTTCTCTCCTCTTCCATTCTCGTTCTCTTTGCCCTTTCCACTGAGCTATCTGTTGACATCGTGCAGTGCGATGGTCAGCGACCTTTGTGCTCGAACTGCCGAAAGCGAAAGCTGTCGTCGTGTGTCTATGCTGAGAAACTTGAGCCCGTCCCCGAAGTATTACTGGAAGTACTGAGGCTTCTGAAGTCTCTACCGGACGACCCCGCATCTGACCTGTTGCGTATCCTAAGGGAAAATGATGATCCTGCCACGGTCTTGTCCATATTTCGTGGGGACAGAGACGGGGAGCGGTCGTACCCGGAACCAAGCTCGAACTTTGAAGCGCCTCCTGCGGCCCTAGATTCACTAGAGGCTGAATTGATGGCAAAGAACCCAGTTTCTTATCCAGCCTTGCGTCCCATTATACCGTCGATTTTAGCCCAAAGCAACCTCCTTCGCCCAGCGAGGGAATCAGTACCAGTAGACCAAGAGTAAGCCCACCCTAGCATCCTTAAACACTATTGCGAGACTCATCACGTCTTCTCTCTTTAGCGCTTTAGCGGAGGTCGCCGGACAAACCGAGACAGACGCTGCGAACATCAATCGAAGAGAACCGCCTTCAGTGGACGCCGATTCGGCTACCAGAAACTTTCGGTTCGCCAATCCCCCTAGGCAGGAAACCGGCTATTGCGATGAACGATTGAACGACCTTGACATTTCGTTTTGGACTGATGTGCACGTCTCGAATGACTCTGCTGCAAGAGTCATTTCCTTGTATATAACGACGGATCATCCTCTTCTCGGCCTGTTCAGTCCTAACCTTTTCCTTGCTGACTTGGTGGGAAAGCAAGAAAGATTCTGTTCTAAGCTGCTCGTCAACGCCTTAATGTACCTCGGTTGTGTGAGTAATACTCGCATACGCAATATCGTAGGCTTTTCTGACAAAAGATTCCAGCAGATGTATAGCGCTTTCGACAAAAGCGCTATTCAGAGCGCCGAGATGTTCTGTCACGAGGCTGAAGTCCTATGGGAAACGGAACAGAGTCACGATTCGTACATGACCATGGCCAGCGCCGTTGTGCTTAGTCTGTGCCTGATAGGGCATGGGAAAGATCATGCAGTTCACTCCTATGCAAAAGACGCCTTGAGCATGGGGACGCGGCTTGGCCTCTTCGAAAGTGAGGAGGAACCCGCAAACAAGAAACCCCCTGAGAAAATGTCGCAAGACGATATGACTGTGAGGTGCCACGCGGCGTGGGGGGTGTTCAACTGGAATGTGCTGGTTTCAATGTTCTACCGACAACCAGAGTCAGAATGCCCCGTAGCAAGTCCCGCACTACCCATTCCCGGAGACGAAGCCGCTAAAACGGTGCCTGGGCAGTTCCCTGAAGATGGCCATTTGGTACACGAAGCACTTCTGGGAAATACGTTCCCAGCCTTGTGTCATTTCTGGCGGATCACCTCTGGGGCTCGATGGATATATTATCCGGATGAAGATTGCCCTCCCGACAAGTTCAAGATGGCTATCGCCGAGCATAAGTTCCGCGAGCTCATTGCTTGGGCCGAGGGTCTTTCGCGTCGTCTAGTTCGGAGAGAACGAAGTCCCCATCATGTAGCCGTATTCCAGTGAGTACCCTGCAGTATAACCCAATCATGAAGTCTCATTTAACTGTCAATACAGAGCCATTTGCTTACTGGGGACAGCATATGGTTGCATTGTATAATGCTTGACATTTTCCGGCGCTTCATGAAAGGATCATCGAACGATCGACTCCGAATGGTGACGTTTTCGGCTTGGGACAGCTCCCCAGACGCGGCATTTGCTGCGTCGGTCAATCAACTTAAGACACTTATTGTCGAGTACCGCACTAATTACATGGCATCTGCGTACTCGATTCTCTGGCACAGTGGACTCATTTATCTCGCGAATGCCATGTTACAAGATACGAGCGACCCCGAATGGCGTCTCTATTTCCTCCTATGTATCTACGGTTATGAGGGCCTATGTCGTCCCTACCGTATATCCGAATTAATTGCGCAAGGCTTGCTGTCTATGACGCTAAGGGACACGAACATGTCGGGGAGCGAGGCTCGGAAGATCATGAAGGACCTTAAAGAATCCGGACTGGATTATGTCAAGAAAAACATGGAAGAGGAAGTTAGGGCCACCTTCATGCTGGATCTGACGCTGGCCTTAAGTGATCCGGTGGGGGCCACGGTTGAAAATTTGGCGAAAGAGTTTGATACTTTTGCCGTATTCCAGGAATTCCTTGATCAGAACAAGATGGAAATGTGAGGTAAACTGGGTATGGATTATTGATGCGAAAGAGTGGGATAGCATCTTTCCCAGGTCGGGCGGTTCAGAGTTGCGGGTATTGTCAGATATAATTTATCCAGCGTTGGTGTGGCGTGACACCTCCGGGAGCTATTGACCTACTGCAAGGAAAAGCCAGGACTCGGACTGGAACTACCCTAGGGTCTCAAGCGGGGGCGAACCGTAGCGGATGTATCAGTTACAGAGCTAATAGAAGTGAGAGAGACGGTGCTGCACTCGGCCCTATAGTCAAAGCCCAACCCTTTCATACCACATAGCAGGATGATACATGCGCCCATGACATTCTGACAGATTTTACAATTATTGCATAACGGTCTGTCAAAAATACATTGAGCATCTGTTAACTACCATTCTAATTGGCCAGCTTCAAGGGCTTGGGGATATACAACTATATATATACACACAGAGGTGTGGATAGTCTTGCCCCTATTCTAACCCCTATTCCAATAGGGTCTCTAGCCCTTCCGGAAGTAATCCTGTGCCAACCCTAACATAACCACTGGGCCCGACTCTGTATTACGAACCTGACTCTTGCCATCGTAGTTAAGCCACCTATACCTCCGGTAGATTATGCTGCCGCTATACCTTTTTACAACTTTATCTAGACCTTTTAGGTCTATTTGAATACTTAGTAACCAGTTACGTAGTTCGCATAAGCTGAATTCCCGACTCGACAGAACTTTAAAGCCTCGCGAGAGCACAAAGAAAAGCTTCAGGAGCATTGATAATGTCGGGCGCTAAGGTGGGACCCCTTTTCTGGGTCCTACTTAACGACTCGCCAGCGAAGGCCCCTCTTGTGCATATATAAATGGGGCTTCGCACCGAGTAATTAGGGGGAGCCAGGCATTACTGGTTATCTATTCGCTATATACCACGAACCACCTTATAGGCTGCTTTTCTGCCTTTACTCTGTACTTCACCATTTTCTCTAACAGATAGGGGAACGTTCAACTGACAAGCGGGAGTTCAATGTCGCTCATACCGTGACGCCCGCTTACGATTTCGGCTTTGAGTGCTCCGTAAAAACCATATATTGGCACGTTTTCCATCTCATTTAGACCGTGAGTCGCTCGACGCCAAGGTACTTGGAAGAGGTGGTCGCGCATGTTGAAACGAAGTTTACACGTTTGGTGAGATTGTCGGGAACGTGTGGAGGTGCATTGTTAGGGTGGCCTATTACAATTGCGTAGCAACATTACTGCACCAGAAAACTTCCCTAAAGTACTTTTAGATATGACTATTAAGGCCGTATGGGTAAGGCTCAGTGTCTAAACTTGAAGGAGCAACCCTAGTATGTTTTCTGCGTGTTTATCCTTCAAGAGCCGACGAACTGTTACTGTCTGCCCGTTGCCCTATGCTTCCTCAGGCTAACAATCCAAACCCTTGATGACATACCATACGTGCTGGCTACTATACAAGTAATGGCTAAGAAATGACAGCATGTTTGGTGGCCGAAAAGACTCAGGCATATCCCATAGCTGTACATAATAAACTCTAGGTAATGCTCTCTAAACGACGTTTGAGAGTGGCCAAAGACGCGACGAGTATTATTCAGGTTGCGCGGTAAGCGCGAGTTACCTGCATCAGCCCACTGCCAATGGCACTCTAAGTTGTTCGCTTGCTCGCATGCCCAAAGCATGTTGAGTACAACCTTATCCGTTGGTCTTATTGGTGGCCGGACCCCTGTGCCGCGTTTGCGACCTGCTGCACGTCGGGTTTATGAGGCATTCCATTTCCTGGGAAAACGCTAATGATAGGCTGCGGTTGAGACAGTCGGAGAGGACGAGTCGGATCCGATACTTTAAGCATCAGTCTGGTACCCTCTGGACTGCGCCTTGGATTTGATGAAGCCCGTGTGGAAAAAAAAAAAATTTCTAATGTGCACTCACAATATTGACTTCTGGGTTTTCATGGACTCCGTCGTCTATCGAGCCCTTGATTCTCATCTTCAATACTCACTCTCTATTCTTGTGATATATCATGCGCCTAGCAGATCACCAGAGCAGCCTAGCTTTCATAACAAGGCACTTGCAAGTAGGTTTCGCATGTCGCTGTTTGGATAGTGTCTACGCTGATGACCATGTTCTCAAAGAGTCCAACAGAAAATCGTAAGTGAAACAACCGTCGGATCTACTGTACGACCCTAGTTGGAAGACGTGGGGGAACCACTCGCGCCAGGGGCAACACTGGAGGTACAGTAATCGCGGAGGCGGGCGAGACAGCGGGCGAGGCAGCCACGCTTCTCCCCACAATGACTCCCCAGATGATCAACGATACTTTGACTGAAGAGACTCGTTAGACGTAGTCCACGGGTACTTGACTGTCTAGAACGAGGCTTTAGTCTTTGGAATGAGGCACTCTCTTTCCTAAACAGCAATGATGGTGAGTATCAGCAATGCATTACTAGAGATCTGATCGACGACAAGCTCAACGGCATCGAAGCTACCTGCAGAATAATCGACGTTTGTTCAAGGAACCCGAACGACACTAAACGTATTGTAACACCATTCCTACAAACGCGTCGCCCTCCAGCCTCACCAATTGCATCTCCGTTGATTCTTCATTGGCACAATCTATCGAGCCCTCGGCGGCACCAATGGCGACAAAGCAATTGCCCTCTCAAGGAGCCTTTGCCAACGTTTAACCGCACGGAGTCAATCCACCAACGGCCCAGATTCCTTCCGAATTTCCCACACAACCTCGCTGACACCCAAATGATGTACGAGCTCCTCGCTCCTGAGCGGAAGGCACGGTTCCATGAAGCACTCCCTTCAGCGTTTGAGTCTATGGACAAACTGCTAAACATCATTGCAACTTCTTGCTCTGAGGGAGAACTGGAGGGATTGAGAAATCAGATCGATATCGCCTGAAGAATAGTTCGAACTACTACAGGTCGACTTGAGGAGGCACTGCAGCCCGGAGACCATGTTACCACGCCGATCCGATTCGGCCCTCGTTCCCACTGGAGATGATACCTCCCGGCGAGCGACACGACATCGATCATACAACCATATCGCTCATTAGCGTCCTCCCCGCTCACCAGGGAATTCCCGCCTCCTTCCACCTCCTCTAGCACGACATCTTTGGCCTTGTCACATATTTTCTCAGGATCTACTGAGTCAGGATGATCCTCGCAGCGACTGTTTGGTCCTCGATGGTGGCGGCTCACGAGCACGTACTTACGGTCAAGCTAAATTTTCTCACGTCCTAAAGGACGAATGTGGACTTAACGCCATACTATCCTTCACTGCGCCTCCTCAAATACACAAGAAGATCAGCTCAGAGCAGCGTCGTTGGTGGAGCGAGTCGTATCGGCTGGAAGGGAGTGGGCTTGTGTGTTTTGTGGCGTCCCATGCACATGCAAAGATTGTCTTATTTCTCAAGGTTGCTGTCAAGAACTCTGAGAACAAGAGCGACCCGAGAAACTCGAGCACGCTTGTGTCTGAAAGTTCACTTCCTAGTATCACGGTCAAGCTGCAACACGCTCTCGCAACGATTTGTGCCCGCTAACGTGAATTCATGACGAGAAGATATAAGGTTTCCCGGAAGACTTCCATGGCCTTGTTCCTGCGACCTTTTTGCCCATTCTGCAGAATCTACAGCGAATGGTGAGCCAGGGACGAGTAACCTTCCAGCATTGGATTCTACCAAACGAGCGGGATGGAGGTGTTACCACTACTGCCATGCCTCCGCCAAAGTATGCTAGGAAGCCCGGATTTACCTTTGGCCTTGACTCCATCACCAGCGATGGACACGGTGGTCTCACCATTGGTGCAATAGATACTGGCACCTGGGCCATGCAGGTGCAGATGCCCCAGGACCCTATGACCCTGGACCACGGTCAATGTCAAGAACTTCTAGTAGCTCTCACCCGAGAGCATAATCTTATTCAGGGGCCCACCGGGTGCTGGAAACTCATACGTCGGTATCCAAATCGTGAAGGTCTTGCTCGACCACAAGGCAAACACGAACCTCGGCCCAATTCTTACCATGTAAGTGCGGTCGTTTCCGTTCGTCAATACGTGGTGTATACCGTCTCCCCTTAACGCACCGCAAAGCCATCGCTACGACGCCCATTGGAATACATCGCACGCCCAGAATACTTTGGTATGTACTGCTGTTAAGTGCACCTGCTCTAGACGACCGTCTTCAAGGGTAAGTGGGGGCGAGGGCCCACTGCCAGGACAAGCCCCATTTGACCTTCCATACTTACTATGTATTGAAATCTCTATACCGAATAATGGATTTTGTTTAAACTAGCAAGCTTGCTAACGGAGCCTTTTAGATGTTATTACGATCACACTTTAGACCAATTTCTGAAGCACCTCCTGGAAGCAGGAATCTCTAAGATTATCCTCGTTGGTGGCCGCAGCATAGCCCCTGAGCTTGAGGACAAGAGCCTTCGTGTGGTTAGCGAACAGGTTGAGAAGACTCGCATGGAAACCTTATCCTTGGAAATAGCTGTGGTGCGCTCGAGAGGCGCATAAAAACCGTTGATAACATTCTGAAGCCGTTCCATCAATGGCGTAAAGGCCTATCGTGGTCTACAATTGCTACTTATCTACGCCAGAAGAACTTAAAGACCTACAGGACAATTGAAACCGGAAGATGGCGAGAGCTAGGAAACCGTGGGCGGAGGCCCTATTCTAACGTGGCCCAGAAATCGACCATCTAGCTCCACGACTGGCAGCGAGGCGAGTCAGGGGCCGACTAGCGGATTCTCACACGACGCGCCGAGAGAATATTGACGCCCTCTACCTTACGGAACGATGGGCACTAGCGGACTTTTGGCTTAGTGATTTGCGCTCACGACAGACAGACTACCTTTTCGAATCCCCGAATGAGGCAGAACGTCTACACGAGACCATCAATGGTGCACATGACGGTGCCAACCGTCGCGCTCTCATACAGGCGGATGTGGTTGGCATTACTACTACTGCTCTCGCGCGCAACAACATGATGCTCCGTCACCTAGATTCTAAAGTTATCATCTGTGAGGAAGCCGCGAAAGTTATCGAATCACGCATCAGGTCTGCGGTGATGCCTCGGGTAAGCGCCTGATCCAAATCGGGAACCATTGGCAGCTCCGGCCGCAGATCAACAACTACTCTCTCAGCATCGAATCAAATTCGGGATTGAAATGGCAACTTGAGCGGGGCCAGTTCGAAAGGCGTGCTGTCGGTGAGCCCGGTCTAGCACCATTTCCTATGGCTCAGCTCAATGTGCAGCGACGTATGCGACCTTGCATTTCGCGGCTGACTAGGAGTGCCTACCCTACCTCCAAGACCACGCGAGCGTGAAATCTCTCCCTGGTGTGGGTTGGAATGCGCCACAATCTATTCTGGCTGGACCACGGCCACGCGGAAGATATCGAGGAGGACGGTAGCCCGCTACGATCCCATAGTACCAATGGGAAGTAGATATGGCAGCCAGTCTGGTACGACATTTGGTTCGTCAGGGGAAGTACAGCAGCGCCGACATAGTCGTCCTGACTCCCTACACAGGCCAGCTCCGGAAGCTAAGGTAGGCTCTGAGTAGTGATTTCGGAGTTGAGGACAATGACGAAGATACGGCTAAGCCATAGACAGCCAAACGACTTCAAAGAAGTCATTGATTCAAACCTTGCGTCTGGCTGCCGTCGACAACTTTCAAGGCGAAGAGACTAAGGTCATCATCGTATCCCTGGTTCGCAGCAACCAAGTCGCAAGTTTGGTTCTTTCGCCCAGGGAACTGCATTAACGTGCTGCTCAGTCAGGCAGAGCATAGTATGTACATGATTGGTAACACCGAGACGCACCTACACGTCGGTATGTGGGCAGATGTTCATGATCAACTGGCGTATGATGAAGCTGTTGGGAGTCATTGTCCCTATCCTGTCACTCGTCATCCTGAGACGGAGATTCTCTCTTCAGCGCCCGAGGACTTCACACGCAGCGGCCCCGAGGGAGGTTGTAACCTGCAGTGCGACCAGCGACTTGAAGCATGTGGTCATAAATGCCAGGCTAAATGACATTCTGATATGATGCACGAGGACTTCGTGTGTCTACGGCCTTGGCCCCGCATCCTCATGACATGCCAACATACTTGCCCTAAGCTATGTGGCGAGGACTGTGGCAACTGCTTGCAAAAGGTTGATAATGTTCTACTTGCCTCTTGTCATATCGAACATCAGGTTCCCTGCTACCAGAAGCTCAATTTATCTACAATCAAGTGCAACGGACAGGTGTCACAGGTTGTCCCTGACTGTAAACACCGCATATCCACCAACTCCCATAGGGGCCTAGAAGCTAAAGCATTCCGCTATCCACAACCATGCGGTCAAGTGCTGAAATATGACCATTCTTATCAGGGATCCTGCGGAGGCTGTCGTACAATCGGCGAAGATGGAATAGTGGCCATTGTACATGCAGAATATCGAAAGGTCTGCGATCCCCTCTCATGGTACTTTAACCGCAGATGTCCTGCGGCTTTGTCATGGTAGCGAAGAGTGTGGTAATTTTGAGAGAAAATAGGATGTAGGCGTCCAATATTTTCTTCGCCTCGTCTAACCTTACTACTATGGGGATGGAGCCCGTATGCCAACCAAGCTGCTAGGTGCGATGCCCAGACCCGGGATCTAATTGTAGTTGAAGTCAGGCGTGTACGCCCTGCATCGAGAAGTGCGCCTGGGTCTGTGATCATCAAAGATGATATACGAAGCCCTGTGTGGCGCCATGCAATCGTCGGCCATGCAATCGTCTGCCCTGCAATGAGCAATGCATCAAGGTTCCCAAATGCGGTCACAGGTGTCCCAGCTATTGTGGCGAGATTTGCCCCGAAGGTTATTGTCATAACTATGGAGATAAGGCGGGAAAATTGTATTGATAGGCTCTAGTTAAGCCACACGCGGAAAGAGACGTCAACGAGAGCCCTATCGTCGTCTTAGTCGCGGCCACTTCTTCACCGGGGAGACGCTTGACGAACTGTCGGTATGGGGGATTTTTACAGCATAGATAGAAAAGGGGAGTACAGCGGTCTACAGGATCTCTCGACCATCCCCAAAGCTGACACCGTCCCTTCTTGCCTATGTTGCAACCGTCCTATTCGTTGGTTCGCCACAAGACGTTATAATCGCATCATCAATAGGGCTGTCATCGAGGAAAATTCAAAGCGATTCATTTCGAAGGGTCTTAAGGACCTGATTGTGCTGGAGGAGCCTTTGAAAACTATCGAGGACTCGCTAGACTCCACGCGGGCTCCCATGCTCAGTGGTAGGGCCGGTAGAAGCACGGCCAAAGCGTTCCATCCCAGATAAAGGAAAGCAAAATTGCTAGATCGACAAGCTAGCAGCCTTCGGGGCTGCTATGGACGTCGCCCATCAGCCCAAGCAAGAAGCTGCTTGACGCCATGACAACGTGTGCGCTTTCCGCTAACCCAGATTCATTCGCAGCCCGGATGAGCCGCCTAAGCTTCACCCAAGGCCGCCCAGCTTTCGGACAAATGCATGACGCTGGGCGCATGGCTTTGTCGGCGTCAAGGTGCAGGAGGTGGTGCTCCGCGACAAGTTCAGCATAGCGAAGGATCAGATGTGTCGCCGTTATCCCTATCCAGAAGATACCGCCATACCCCTTACAAATTCCCGCGACAGTTCAGTAGACAGGATTGTCCTCGGGTCCTACGTAAATGAGTTTTCGAGAGCTGCATTGCTTCAATTATTGAGTTTGGAATGATAATTGGCATTGGGTCTTGCAGCAATCCCGCCCGGCATACTTAATTATGAATATTATCAATGCACACCTCCGTCTTCACACGAACTACTTCACCTGGGGTGCCCCTGTCCCATTTTGCCACTGCAGCTCCCCATCGTGGCAGATGAACTTCCCAACATCCTTGTCCCTCTCCCCCTCGGCGACGCTCCGGAGTATCCCGCCGCCGATGCTCGCGTGACCGAGCCCTATTCGCTCCTTCTCCTCGGGAGACAGGTTGCCGAGGCCGGTATCGAGCATGGCGGGCCCGACGGCCCAGACCTTGACGCCGTCTACCCTTAGCTTGTGGTTCTAGTCTAGCTATCAGCATGTTGAGCGCCGTCTTGCTGTACGGTACCCGATGGTCTCGAAGTTGATCTTCTTCGGCTAGCCCGCGGGCTGCGGTGGCGTTGGGAAGTACGACCGCGCCGCCTGCGTGATGTGCGATAGCTCGCCTATGAGGAGTAGGCTCGGGTTCGCCGACCGTAGTAGTAGTGGCGCGAACGCCCACGTTAGCACGTTGGTCTCCGCCACGTTTACGTCGTACGCTCTGTTGAAGCACTCTCGCAGCGACACCCTGCCGGCGAGGAACTCCATGTCAAAGGTAGCACCTCGTGTGTTCGAAGAAGAGGCGTCAGTCAAGTTCTCGACTGAAGAACAAAAAGCGTTCGGGGGGATAATGAGGTAGCTCAGGCATCTGGGAGGCGAAGGCAAAGCTGATCACAATCTCATACCCGCATTATTAATGAGGATATCGAGGCGCCCGGGACCGGACTTGGCCTGCTCGAAGGCGTCCTCAATCGACTGGTCACTCGTAAGGTCGACGGGCAGTATCTCGACGGTATTGGTAGCCGCCAGGACCTCCTCGCGGAGCCTCTCCGCGGCGCGCTTGGCCTTCTCCGGGGATCGGCTACCGAGGAAGATGTGGTAGGCCCTGTCAGACCGCAGCAGCGCCTTGACGGTCTCGTACCCGATGCCGTTGTTGGCGCCGGTGACGAGCTTGATTTTTTTCGACGTTACTGCTGCCACTTCTAGGCACTTGCAACTACTTGTAGTTTGGATGATTTTCTCGTGATCGGTTGTGATCAGTATGAGCAGAGGAGCCCTCGACGACGCTTAATACTTATCTAACATTATGGTCGCGATTCAGGGAGGATGACCTGCCCTACTTCTATCCCCCTTTATATTCATTCGGCTTCTCCCTCCTCGTGACGTCCATGCCGTCTATAGGTCGCCTATACTGGACCTACCGGACATTCTGGACAATTACACTGTCCGAATGCCGTCCGTTGGGCTTGCCTCTGCCCTGGACTTTGTAGACCGAATCAAATTATTCGTTGATACAACGTACACCCATTTTAAGGCTAGCACTGTAACCGCTCCGCTTCCTGCTTGGCTCTTATAGCGCCCGGGGGAGATATAAAGAATATCCGTTCGCCGGGGATTTGCGGAGATTCCCGCGAAGCTGCAATACGAAGTGGACTCCTTCTCATGTTAGACCAATAAAGGAGCGATTTTCAATGTCATTGGACGAAGCACTCTAGCCTACCTGTCGGATATACAGAGTTCTGGACGGACTTAGGCTTACTAATATCCGAACAACGCAGGACTCGGCCCGCCAGGACTTCACACGAATCCATCCACTGCTCTCTCATTTAGCTTATTAGTGAAGCAATTGGGTTCGCCCGGTGATTCAAGTGTATACATTGGGGATATTTGTGGGTTGTACATACTGGAGTTCAGGGGCTTCGTTCGGTTTAGAGGTTATATATTTCACAACGACGTCCGATCTTGAAGACTATTTCTATGCTTCTCTTTCGTGATTGTCGTAAAACATGATTCCCGCAAAGCTACCGACGGAAATACGAGACTATCCCGAGATACATCCTCGCAGTATGTAGACAAGGGGTGCCGCTGACTTCTGCGTTCCCGTACCCCCTGAGATCATGGTAGAAGGCCAAGTAGTCCGAACAGGGTAAGAATTACATGTTCTGCAGAAAGACCTGTAGGATTTCCCAACAATGCCCAAGCAATGCCAGGTGTGCCTCCCCAGGCGACTACTATATACACCCGAACGCCAAACAGTGGTGAACGACCAAGTTCCAGCAGCGCCTATAGTTTGAAAATGTGAAACCTGCGAATCCTGCCCTGTAACCCTTATCCATGCCAGCGAATTAAAGAACCCGCCCTTTTATGTTACTTTTTGCCTCTTCGCATCTGTACCTCCATTCCCAGTTGTGTTGACTGTATTATTGGTCGAGACCTCCGTCAACGGTGTCCTATTTCCGCCCTCAACTACGCCGGGGGCCGGCCGCTTCACAGTTGGTGGCTTGTATGTGTTACGATTCGCCAACGGACTCCCACTGCCGCCTGGGGCCCCGATTTGTCTGGTGTGGTTGAGCATAGTGTTACCAGCATTGCCCATAACCGGTCTTCCGGGTCCTAAGCCGGCCCCACTGCCAGAGCCTCTGTTACCGACAAGAGGACTCTGAGCATGGGGTGGGTCGGCATCCTTCTTAGCCGGCGGCACATGCTGTCCATTCTTTGCTACGGGTCGGGAAGAATTATGGTCAATACCAGGCGTCTTTCGAATCGAGGGGCTCTCGGCACGGGGATTGAATGGTGTAGCGCCCTCCGGAAGGACGGTGGCAGCACTGGGAGCGGACGGCTCTGCTAACGGATTCACCGTCCGCGCCGAGAAGAACGCCACTGGCCCTGGTGGACCCGCATTCGGCGGAGGAGTGCTTGTTCTACTGCCTGCCCCAGTTTGCTGTGTAAGATTGGTAGTCTGAGGTTTCACGGCAGCAGCTTGATTCGGAGCTACCTGGGGATTTGGCCGACCTTGAAAAGGAGCCCCTGACCGGTGCGGAGGTTGGTTTGGTGTTTGGGGTGCTCTAGGCGGCGGGCCATTGGAGCCAGTCCTCACCATGGGCCTCGCAGGTGGTTGCATAGGCCTCGGAGGGGCACTATGAGTGGATGGCCTATTGGAATCACTGCTATTGCCAGTAGATAGGGACTGAAGTGTCTCATTCGAATTCGTTCCGT
This sequence comes from Monosporascus sp. MG133, assembly GCA_004155925.1. Lineage (NCBI taxonomy): Eukaryota > Fungi > Ascomycota > Sordariomycetes > Xylariales > Monosporascus > Monosporascus sp. MG133. The sequence continues at coordinate 81,714 of QJNX01000236.1, read as the reverse complement.
GTGAACCTGGTAACACCACCTCGTCAGGATGGCCCTCCTCCGTGACGCCGAAGTCGGCCATATCAAAGTCTCCGAAGTCGTCATCCAGCGAGTCACCCGGAACTACGAAACCAAGACATCAGCATCCGCCCAATCGATATCATCAGAGTCGAACCCACTCAAAGAAGGCGCCTGAGCAGCACCGCTCTTCTCTCCTTCAGTCTTCGCGGGAAGTTTCGGTGGCTCCGGCTCTTTCTTGGCGAAGTCCGCGTGGCGGTGGAGATTATCTTCATCGAATTTGGTCGGCGCAACCTTCATCTTGGTCACCTTTGCGAGATAATCCTTGTCGTAAATACAGTTGCCAAGGACATTGCCAAAATTCCGTAGGGCTCGCTTCAACGCATCGGTAGTTCCCTCTTTCTTGGCCTTCTCAAAGGCGGCCGCCTTTCCCTTGCAGTTTTCGATGTGACCATACCCGATATCCTCATGGTAGGTACCATCCCGCAAGGTGACGCGAACAATGACGGACAATCCGAGGGATATCTTCAGGGTTTGGGGGTTCTCGTCCACGAAGTCGACTTGGATATTCTGGATACTAGATGACCATCCATTGAAACCGAAGACTTCGTTGGCAAGCGCGATGCATTTCTCGGCAGCGATATAGTGTACCTTCTGGCCGGATGGGCCACTTCTCGCAGAGAGGTATTCCGGGCCGAGTTGCTTCTCTAATCTGGATTGCAGAGTGGCGATTTCGATGGCTGTGAATTCAGAGATGCGAGGTTTCGCTTCCTCGAAAGGGTTGAGGATACCGTTGTGCTGCTCGCCAGGGCTATGTAAACAAATATCTGATTAGCAAGGACGCGTTCTTCTGAGAGAATCTTCTAGGAACAGCTTCAAGGGTCTCAACATACGCCGGCATCACTGTAGATCGAAAGCCAGTTATTGGGTCATTTAACTCGGTCCAGAGTCGCAGGAAGAGGCTTAAATTGAAAGATTTGTATGTGAGATGAAGCGATGCTAAAAAAGCTGCAGCTTCGATCAATTATCAAATGCCGTACGAAAGTACATAAACGCGTTGTTTGCGCTGGGAAGTCGCCTCCCGCGCTTGTTTAACTTGTCAATAACGTCAGCAGCTGCCCCACTCGACCCCAGGCAGCACCGTGGACTAACGCCTGATCACGTGACGTGTATGGCAGCATTGTAACTTTAGGGAGGCGGAGGCATTTGAAGGCACGCTTCCTCAAGTTTCCCCAAGGATAAATTTTGTATCTAAACACTGAATACCGAACTTCTATGGCATTCTCCAAGTTTCACTCCGAGAGATGGCTTGACTCGAAGATCCAGCACAATCACGCTACCTTGTGGGAGCGGCTGACTATCAACAAACCACGCCTCTGACAGTCTGTCGATATTCCCCCTATTTACTTTAGCTCGCTGTACTCATAGTCGGTGACCCCTGGCGCCCTAGAGCTAGGTGACCGGTCCGAATGGGCGCCGAGCGGCTGCACCATGGTATACCATCTGTCGCTGCAAGCCCCGTTGCGGTTTGAATACCGTGGTGCGCTATCCGCCGTCTGCTCGTCGCTGGGGTTCTGGAAGAAGCTGTCATTCTCGGCTCCTGGTTGCTGTTGGCGCCGGTCGGCCTTGTGCGACCGTCCCCGGTCAGCAGCCCGAGGCAGTAGTACTGTGTCCAGCAACCGCTCGCCGCGTAGGCGTTGTACGTCTTCCCGCCAAAGTACGGGGTTGCCGGCGCTTCATTCAGGGGCTTGCTCTGCCGCTTCGACGGCTGATCAGGCTATGGCCCTTTTTAGAAATCCTATGAGGGGACAGAAAACATCACTAATTAAGCCATAGTAGTCAGGTATAGGGACCGTGAGAGGGAAAGAAGCATCAGATCTAGTGTATTGTAACAGTCTAGAGATCTAAGGGGAAGGGATGTTTTGGCCGCTTAACTGGTGTGGGTTGCTATCCCCAAGGTTGCGGATCGAATTCGACCAAGCGGCTGCTGGACCGAAACGCCTGCGATGGGCAAGGAAGGCCGTTACAGGTCATATTCTTCTTCGGAAAACCTTGAGTTTCTGCAGGAGGGGGTCTGCGGGCTGTATCAGGATAAGACACACGAAGGTCATGGTGTCAATGTAGGACTCGACGCCCTGAATGAAGGTATTGAAAGGCCGCGTCAAGGCTGAATGAGTATGATATTTGATTGTTTATAGTTCGGGCAGTCTGGCAGCGAGGATGTGTTAGGCACCTAACGACCCTTAGGTACCGGTGAATAGCTGCCTAGTGTATACGAAATATAGCATGTCATTTGCTCCTGAAATTCAGGACCCATTCTCCCCGACGGCTGCACAAAACAAACAGCGACAATTCTGTGTAAGCCACATTCTAAGGCACATCTAAGTCAAACAGCCTGCTTATTCAAAGAGAATCTCCTAGGGAACAAGTCACTACAGGCAGCGGTACCATGGCCACGGGGGTATAAATACCCCGCGAAGAATCTGCACAGTGGACCCCGCATCTACAGCCATTCCATACCAAAGTAAACTCCCCAATCAAGAGCAAACCCGTCTACCGATTCAACATCACCAGATAAGGATGTCAATGGGAACTACAGAGAGCAAAGGCTTCTCCAGCGACAGGGTTGGAACCTTTGTCCGCCACGACGAGAAGTGATTATATCCAGAACTTGCGATAGCTCTGCATGGATACTAGGACGCTAACTCATGGTTTACAGGCTTCTGACCAGCGGAGACTTTTCAGACGTGGAGGTTCGATGCGGCGACAAATCTTGGAAATTGCACAAACTCATCTTGAGCAGCCGTTGCGCATGGTTCGACAAGGCATTGAACGGCAAATTCATGGTACAGAAGACATACGAGGGGAGAAGGTCATTTAAATGCTGACCACGGATTCAGGAAGCTAGCAGCGGTGTGGTGACGATAGAGGACTTCGCGCCAGACAAGGTCTACCCAATGATCCAGTTCATCTACACCGGGAGTAAGTGCAATGGCGCTCTACGCGTCATATGTGCGGGAATTCTGACACCTCGGTAGAGTTGCCTTGCTCCGATCCCGATGACATGCAATTTCTCCCTCTGGTCTCTCTCTACGAGCTCGGAGACTATTTCCTGTTGCCGGAGCTTTGCGAGGTTGTCCTCGTGCAACTGAAGGCTAAATTCGATGTAGCCGCTCGGCTTCTCCAACTCGCGAAGCTCGAGAATGTGTATGGGCGTGGCGCTGGGCATGCGCGCGGCTCTGGGTATGGGAGTGACAATGCGACGTCTGAGCAGGAAGCTAAGGCTGCGCATTACTGCAAGAGCTTCTATGAAGCGGTCTTGTATGTGTACACACACGATATCTTGTCGGAGCTCGAACCATTACGCAAACCAATGGTCGACTTCTTCTCAAAGACGGCACTCTACCACATGGACGCGACGGCTAAAGGGATAGAATTGTTGACGAGAATTCCTCGTTTCACAGTCGAAATCCTGATGAATAGTGGTGGTTTCGCTATCGACCTTACCCAAGTGCGTTACCCGTCCTCCTGCCGCCAATGCGGAAGCAGCCTGTCATCGCAAGCTGCTCGCCTCTATGAGAAGACGCGTCTAGAAGGAGGCAGTAGTAATCTCTATGTGGCGTCTTACTGCAAATCATGTGCGGGAAATGTCGTCTAGGGTTCGAGATAACAGAGTTGTCCGGATTAGGGGTGCGGGACGGTGTCTGGAGCCAGATTATTTTGCTGGGTGGCTTCCATGGTCCGGGACGATGTAGGAATATCGTTGGTTTTCTCCTGCGTTTAGACTCTGCGCCGTCGTTTCGCGTCATACTCTGCAGCATCCCCTCAATAAGTTGACCAAGTTAGTCGATGACAAAGTAGGAAAACGCATGCACTGACTAAGTCTTGAATCCCCGACATAATAATATCTCAAAATTTAGTCTTGTAGCAAAGAATTACTAACGTGTCAATTATTTGAGTCAAAGACTGCCCGGCTGAACTGTTCAGCTAGGAAGAAAACCATTGTGTAAGATTAATAAGGGTACAGTAAGAGCGTCAGCTTTACAAGCAGGAATAGTAACATCCTAATTAGTGTAGGAAAGTCGCCTTATCACCGCAGGCCTTAGATCACATCTTTAAGATTCCAAAGTACGATAGTGTCTTTTGCTACTCCCTTTGCGTGGACATGCCTCTAGATGATACTGGGCGGTTAATGAAACCCCACCGAGATATATACAGTTGGATATCAACACCATCATAATGTATTACGACTGCATGTTGATACGGGGTCATGGGTGCATATGCATGGAGATCTATGGAACTTGGTGATATGTCTGTACAAGAAGTCTTCAGGTTCCAGATCTTTGTGATAGCTCTTCATCCAGCTTTGATACACTCATTTACCCCGAGACAGCTTCACTCCTTTGCAGCGTCTCCGAAACAGCTGCCATCAAAGGCTTTAGTATCGGGAAGGATGTCATGCATCCCGAGACTCTTACAAGTTCCTACTGTTTTTGGTATTGGTTATATTTCAATGCTGGATAGTCTGTATACATGCGGGTGGTGAATGACATGACACTCGTTCATGTGCTTCATGCCACTATTTATCTTTACCAAGGCCTAAGTAGCATGTGTACCACCACTAGAGATATCATGTATAAAGAGTTAAAATACTATCAATATGGGAGTGTTATGTATGTGAGATGATTACATTTCTAACTGCATACCTAAACCATGAAGAAAGGAGTTTGAAGTGAGTTGTTAATACAAACAGATCAAACAATGAACCCATTCGACACTTTGCTATTTATAATATGCTTCAGAGAAGGGAGCTTCGGCAGCGGTGTTCGCCAGTACCGCCCGGACTCCTCATGTTCCAGCAGGGCTGGCACGTACAGGCCGTCCCTGATCCCTGGATTTCCCCAGAGGTTTACAACTTGTTAGGAGTAACCGACGGCTTTCGAAACTCTTCTACGCAGTTGTCTGCCATGTCAGACCCATATGAAGTGGCCGTGCTTCTATGGATGGGTGGTTTCTTTGGGTTAAGAACCTGGGAAGAATAAAAACCATAGTTATAGAAGCGAAGAGTGCTCTTTCCAGGTTCCCGCTGGGTGCTATTTGAAAACCGCTTTTGCTATGCCCCCTTTTGCACAAACGAATCGAGGGTGTAGTTGTACACTCGTGCAAGGCGGCGCCCGTACCCCGAGCCACTTTCCACTCAAGCTTCGGTCGAGGATGGGGCTCGTGGAAATTGATCGAACGTTCTGACTTCGGTGGTATAAAATGCCACACCGAACCACACAGCTTCTGCACCACGAAGTCCATGGATGATATGAAGTGCAAAAAGTCTTGCCAGGGCACCTCTCCCGGATGTGAGCCGCCTGCTGTGTCTCCCAGCAACAAGCGCATTGTTCGGTAAGCTCTGCGGTTGAGCTCTATCTTTTTCCGCTCTCTGGGGGTTGTTCTTCTCTCTGGGCTGCGATCCTCCCCTCTTGGAGATTGGGCCTCGCCTCGTGTCTTGACTTTTGTCTCTGGCGCGGGTGCCGAGTATGAGGAGCTCTGTTGAGTGTCTTGACCTATGCTCAATGCCCCAATTGGCCTTTCCAACTCTTCGCTCTTGTCTCGTCCTTTTCGTGACCTCTCTTCCCTACTTGGGTCGTAGTCCGGCGTCCTGTTAGTTGTCGCGCTCTGAAGCAATAGCTTAGTCTCGTTGGAGATGGCACCGCCTTCGGAGAGCCGATCACATATCGTGCTTCAAAAATGCTCGGTCATCCACTCCGTCCTTTGCAATTGTGCGACTGTTTCTGCGGACCTCTTCTTCTCTGCTGGATAGGAGAAGCCATCCTGTAGCACTCCAGCCTGGGCCCGGACATCTTCCCAGTTCTTCCCATCGGTGTTTAAATTGGCGGCCAAGCTATCACCGGCTCCACCTAACGGGTTCAACATATTGTCGGTGTTGAGATTCCCCGGTACAGGCCAAGACCTGTAAGACAGCTCGAAGTCCATCCGATGGAGACGCTCGCCAAGTATAGCTAGTTGGTCAAGTTGACTCATGACCCACGGCGACAGCAATTCTCTAGCATCCCTTAGAGTCTTGGAGGTGTTGGATCCCATCCACCAAAGCAGGTAAATTGATACGGGCTCGCCAGCATTCGGTCAGCAACAACCAGAAGAGTACAAGTTGGGAGTTCCCTCTGTTTGGAAGGTTAATCTTGTTGCGAATGATGTCTGAGCGGGTTGGCAACTTCCTGTTTCCTCCGTCTCGTTCCCTGTATCTTCTCCACGGCGGTGATGCATATACTACTTCTTCAAGGTGCTGAGCCATAATATTGGCCAGACTCTTCAAGGAGTTTTCTGTTGTTATGAACACGCTCCTCGGTGCGTTGTCAACACCTGCCAGCAGTGTATAAACTGTTTATCGATGACAGACCATTTTCCGATCTGCAGCAACAAGTATCGCAGTACGTCGCATGACTTGTCCAGCAAGAATGTCCTTGTTTGCATATAAGGGTGTTGTTTGCCCCGCGCGTCGAGAACGACTTCGAGACTATGGTCCTTCATATCCATGAAAAGCGCATGTAAGCTGGCGGGGTCCTCATGTAGTTGGACAAAGCTCTGCCTCAATTCATCGAGGTTAGCTTTTACAGCCGCCTGAAGCCGTGACCAACTTCTTCTTTGGGGCGGAAGATAAGGGGTCTCGGCTCGTAGTTGGGTGAGAATAAATAACTCTTGGTTTTTCTTCTCCAGGGGAGTAGGTGATTCTTCTTCCGGTGCGACTGCTTCAAGGTCGCGAGATCGCAGTGCAGCAAGCTTGACACCAGATGATTGAGTTACAATACTAGCGGCTCCATAGATGCTATAATAAAAGGGGTTACATTTAGGGGTAAAATGGGGTATTCATGTTGTATGAGTACATCCTCCTAGCTTTGGAGCTTGCGCAACCCTTTCACTACACAGCACTATGTTGTTAGACATGGCCAGCTCTGGGTAGCCTTGTATGATTGTTATGAGGCCTCAGTGACTTGTCCCTTTGGATCCTATCCAGGCGTACGGGAGAAGAGAGCAACAGTAACTTGGAAGAAACAAAGTTATGAACGCTTGCGCTTGTGTTCATAGGCAAGAGAACTCTAGTGGCATCTAAGTAAGTTAGTCTATACTCTTCGGATCTTCCTATGCCGGGACACCCGAAGAGGGCCCAATACGTTCACTCCATTGCAGGGAAAGCAAGCGATTGATAACGAGATACGCATATTAAGAACGACTCCACTATGCAACAATTCCCTAGATGCAATCCCTGGCCGTAAGCAAGCCCGTGAGCCCAACCACACACATGCCCAAGCAGCCGACCGCAGCATCTCAAAAGCCCTTTTTCACAGGGGCGAGCAGTCCATTTCACGGGCTCTTCCAGCGTCCGCAACCCATATCCTCCATCTCCTTACAGGACCCTAACCCACAAGCCCTTCGTCTGCGTTCCTGGCTCCTGCCCGTCGGCGGCGCACCCCGCACTTCCTCCTTCTCTCCCCTTGAGCCCGAGCTCGAGCTCCACGACACGATAGTCAGATCCGGACCCCGATCAACCAACCAATAAATCATCCTCCCTCCAACCCCCAGAACCCGCTCTCCCTAAGCACAACCTCCCCAAGTGCGCCACCACCACCGTCGCCGGCCCCTATTCCACCCTCTTTCTCCTTCTCCTTCTCCTTGCCTTTAACCATCATCCTCCTGAGCGCCGCATCACGCCTCCGCCGCCGACAGAACCCCACGATGAACATGATGAGCGCGGCGGCCGCGACGACCAGCAGCACGGCGCCCTCGACGGCGATGACCTCGAGGCATGCGAGCCCGAACCCTTCCGGGCAGTCCAGGTACTTGGAGTAGGAGTCATTTCCACTAGGCGCTGGCGCTGCTGCTGTCGTCGCTGCCGCTGTCGTTGCTGCCGTGGTTGTCGTATTGGTTAGGGGAGGGAGCAGCGGTTCGGTTGGTATCGTCATTAAAGTCGTCGTCATCATCATCGTAGCTGTGGTATAGGTCGGGAGGGCGACGGAAAACTCGGGCGCCATGGACAGCGACATAGTCGGAGGGGACAGCTTTACGGACATCCTCGCTGACCCTGCCGTGTTTGCCAAGTGCTGACTCTCGGTGGTGCGCACCGCTCGTGCCTCGGTCGGGACTGATATTACTGTTGCGATGGCGGTCATGGCTCTTCGGGGTTTTGTGGCGCGAGGCATGGTTTTCGCCAGTGCTGGCTGGTTCGGGAGTGGCGAGAGCGGGGCTTTCGTGTGTTTGTATGTGTGTCCGTGGGGGTGGGCGTATTCTCTGCGTATAAATATGTGTGTGCCTCTGTTCTGGGTGTATATCTGCCTTGAACCGTGCCTGAGGTGCCCAGCAAATATACAGGATGTCAACATCGCATATGGGAGAATCTATGTCCAGCGACGGACAGAGCTCGATCGCCTGGAAGGAGGTGCTTGGGCATGTTTTGCGGACTGGAACAGGCGGTCAGTTGACCCTTCTCTTCCGCCACACATCGGATGAGAGGCCAGAAGGACGTCAAAGGACTGATTCACCGATATGTGAGTAGCTAGGTATTCTGCCTCATGGTGTGACCCGCCATTTGCCGAATGAGAATCATAGCATACGTATGCAATTGTGAAGCGAAGCTGGTGTGGCTATTGCAAGTCAAATAGGGGTATGTTTGAGGATTAAGACTACGCTAGGACAATGGACATGGCGGCGTTGGCTACGGTGCCATCGCCGTCTATTAGATCCAAGTGTTTAATTTTCGAGCTACCGCAGTGTATTAGCCCCCCTAGTCGTCTACAGATACTGAAACCCAATTCCTCGTGTTGAACAGACCATATAAACACACACATATGAACATCAGTCAAGTTCAGTGGAAGCGACTCGCAGGCACATACGGATTCGGAATGTTCTTTCGTAATTGGCCGCTGGTTCCCCGTGCTTTTTAATCTAATCGCTGACGGCTTCGTCTACCAATAAACATATTCACCAAGGACACATGCCTATAACGCGGGGAGGAAAGATATGCACCACCGGACTGAGTGACTCTGGTTACATTGGTAGGATCCAACCGTGAGCACAGGCTGTTGCAAAAGGCCAAGACAGCGTCCACAACGGATAGCCCATATATATCCCCCATCCCAGCTAATCCAACAAGCAAAATCAGAGGACAGGGAGGACAGTCAAAATATCGAGCGAAATCACAAGAACATCCCTAGATGAACAAAAGGTGATAGTAACAAGAACGCCAGACTACAACCGTGCACCCTTGGTTGACCAAATCTATGCTCCTTCCCATGCTACCGGACAAAGAAAAAAAATGAATGTAGTCGTAAGAACGTCATGAAGTGGAATATGCAATGTCTCCACCAGGTCGATGTATGCTCCCGCATGCCGCTGAACACTTGACGACCACTGTTTTGTCGGTAAACCAGATCTTCCACCATCAGGATATCGACCGTCAAACCCTCATCTACACGTGACCGATTTCATGGTGCAGGGACAAGCTCTACCAAGGCCCCACACGCACGGGAGATCCATAATTCCCGGCCATCAGTTGGTCCAGAATGGAGGGATTCTGGCTGGAGTTGCTCGGACCGGCTGCGTTAGGTCCTCCGCCAACCCAGCCAACATTGGCAGCCATGGCGACCATGGCACTGCCCAACCGGCCGCCAGACTGCTGATTATGCTTCTGCAGGATCTGGTCCCAGCCTCCCGAATGCAAAACGAAGCCTGCACCCTTCTTGGATGCCTCGTTGATGACCAGTGCCCAAGCTCTCGAGATCTCGTCGTACACATTTTCTTTATGATGTCGATAGCTCTGACTCTCCCACTCGGGGAGACTATGGGCCACCTTGGTCGCCCCATCCAGATATTGCAGCGAAACGGCAGCTTGTGACTCATTGGGCGGGAGAAATTGCGGAGTGAAATCCGTCAGGGCATCGATGAGGGCGACGAGAGGTTGCTTCACTCTATAGTATGTATAATCGGAACTTGATTCGCCATAGGGGAACGCTTCTCGCATTTTGTCCTGGTACTGTTGCAGCACTTGGAGGGCACAGGCCACGGACGGTCTCGGTGCACTCTTTACAACCTCCTCTCCAATCTCCGGCTGCCGCTCGCAGATGGTCTGAAGGACCATTCGCAGTTGCGTGGCGTCGAGAGTCTCGAGTAGGCGGGGAAGAGTCAGGGGACGCCCAATAACGTCGTTCGATCGGATCTTCTTGGACGGGCGAGAGAGCTGTCGGGACTGGATGGCGGGAGAGCTCTGGGGTGAGACGGACATCTCGTCAACGTCGTCGTCGGCTTTTCTTTTCCGGCTGTTCGCCATGGTGTTGTGGAATGGAGACACTAGTCATGTTAGCATTCATAGTCAGTTTCATGGCGCGGACCTTGAGACAAGCACGAAGGCAGGGCAAGTATCGAGGGAAAGGGTGAAGGAACATACTAGACCGTGTAGGAGAGCGTCGGGCGGTTTCGTGCTGGTGAGGGAAAAGGGGGGGCTGTGGCGACAGCAGCACGTTCATGGTGACCAAACCCCAATGACTAACAATAGCGACGTCTTTCTAGATTGATCTTCGATACTCTGAGGAGTGCAGCGTGGATCGAGGGAAGAGCGATGGAATTATGCAGTGATGATGCAACAGTAGGGTTCGATTTGTGTGAGGGCCGAGTCGACACCGAGGCCGATCCTGACGGACTGGACCTTTAGGCCGAAAAAGCCGGAGAGGAAGCGAAATGAATCGTTTACGAGCTTGACTAATAAAGTCAAATGAAGATGTTGTTGTGGATGTTATTGTGTTTTTGAAAGAGTAGAAGGAAGAGTAGGTCAATGTTCCTTGACGAGGTGGTCGGAGAAAAAACTTTGAGATTGTTCCAAAGGTATTGTTCCTCGTTCGAGAAACCTCCAGGCACAGTAATTCTAACGTTACCAGTCCTAAGTCGTCAGCTCTTCCTTTGTTGTTCGCTTATTGTTGTCGTGCGTAATGAGTGGTGTGTGGGTGTGTCTATGTGTAGGTGTGAGAGTGTGGGGGTCTGTGTTGCGTATGCTTGGTGTAAAGAAAACCCCAGAGGAAAGGAGGAAGTTTTCAACAAGGGTGTGGTATCGAGGCGATAATGATAAGTACCTGGATAATCTGGGCATAAAATGATCAGATTCAGGCAACTACTTAACCGCCGTGCGCCTTCTCCGATGGTCTGAACTATCCCGATATACCCAAGGCGATGGAACTTGAGGGAAAAGAACTCACAGACGACAGAGAAATTGAAATGAATTGTCAACTTCCCTACTGCAACTAGAGGCGGTCAAGACGCTTTCGATGTTGCCGCTTCTAACTACATACAGGCAGGTATGTATGCCACACATGCCACCACTTACCTAAGGGGAGGTGGAGCAAGCCCGTTACTTACGTGGGTAGGTGTACTTAAGTATTGTACAAAGGAACCATAGGTACGTAGGTACGGTATCTCGGTACGGAGATACATACATACATGTATGTGCCGTTTAAGGTAAAGCGTCCGGAACGATGAGTTGGGCATTGACGCCAAGGCCCCTAAAGTGTCTAAGGCGACAGCAGGTGAACAGCCCATCTGATACTTACAGTAGTAGTTAAGGGAGGGCATCGAGCTAGTCAGAGAAGAGCTTCTGAGTGGTCCATGACTATCTGAATCTAGAGTTCCGATTGGTTAGCTCCTTGCGGCTGATCACAGAGCCAGTTGTTAGTTTATCTACTGTTAACAAAAGCTCGTGGGGGACGAATCCAACCTAGAGATACTAAGTCTATTGCATACCTCCGCTCGTGCCTAGGTATCTTCCTGTAAGGAAAAGGGACACAGCGGAGATGGAAATGTGTGTTTCCGGAGTAATATGTACCTAGATAGGAGTAAGGTCTAGTTAAAAGTTATGAATTACCCATCTCGCTCTACTAATATCAGTGGGGATGTAATGACGTCTAACTACGGCAGAAGTTCAACATATATGGTGAGTATCAACAACTGTCAGATTGGAAATCACCCCGAAGCAGGCAAAGACGTCCCAACTATTAGACATTATATATCCATTGTCGCTTTATTAAACTAATACTGATTTACACAACCGAGAATTTTATACTAAACACCCATTTTGCCCGCACCTCGTGGTTAGTGCTCCCCACGTGCAAATATCATAGCTCAGAGATCTCCGCCAGTTGATCTCATCCATATCAGACGCTTCGTTGCCTCGACTATGACAGGGGCTTGGTCCCAGGTTTATGCTCGTACCTTTGGTATGCAAGAAAACCACTCTGACCATCTAGGCCTGAAGAAGATAGCCACTGGCGCCCTATTCTCTCAACGCTTATATTAAGGGCAAGGCAGTGCTCAGGTACCGTGATCCTCGTGACCATTCTCATGCTTCTCCCCATCGCCAGATGCATCAACCCTTGGTTTTGCCCTTAGATCTGTCCCTGCATCATTGCCAGCAGGGAAGGATTCATGCATGTAGCGATATATGCATGCGTCGCTCTCCGCATAGATTACCGCAGCCCGAAGAAAGGATAGGTCAGTCGATGGTGTTTATTAAACCGAGTTGAAGGCTCCCAGTTGTACGAATTCCTCAACCGAGGTAAACATCGGCGGATGAAGGTGCAACTCTCTTCCAGGGTGTTCGGTTGTAGCGAGAGACTATGAACGAAGGGAACCCGACGGCAGGAGAGGATAACCTAGACTAGTGTCGTTGTTCTGGAATTCAGCCAGCCTTGGCAGAGGTGCGGATAGGACCGAAGAACTGTCTATGATTGACGTAAGTGTTTGTGTTTGTATTCAGTCATGAAGGGCAAAGGCACCCTTCCGTGTTTTTTTTTTTTTTTTTTTTCTGCAGCTTTTTCTGTCTCTCTTCTTGTCGTAGTCTTCCTTTATCGCTTCTATTGCCGGTGAATTAATGGACAGAGTGGCCACAACCGTCGTGCCGACCAAGAATTGATCACAGTAACTCGCCCTCTGTGACAATTTTGTCCCTTTCTAGTTTGCTAGGACGGCTTGCAGTCACTCATGGGAATAGAGTCTACTCGCTTCGCCAGTCGCGTCATCTCACTGCTCTGAGTATCATCCGTGCCCGAGCGTTTATGCCTTGGCGATCTGGGCAGCTGAGTCCCCTGTGACTGTGCTTCTTCCATGTCGCTCGACGCTCCATCTAGGCCAAGCCCCTTATTGGTAAATGCCCGTTGTCCAGCATTCGACGCCCATCGGAAAGTCGAGGTGTTCGTGCCTGTGTTAAGCCGACGACTACCAGATGCTTTCTGGCTCGATAAGGTAGGTTGGAAGGGAGAGACTTCGGATGAAGGCGCTGCCTTTGTGTCCAAAGCTACTTGTGCGCGATTTGGGGTATTTCCAGCTCGTGGTGAAGAGGCAATGCTATGGTATTCTGCCGCTTCGTTGGGTTTTGACTGAGATGGGCCGGGCTTCTCGCTCAAGGCGCTGGAAGCCTTTCGCAGCAAGTGTGGTGGCAGAGGCGCTGTTCTCGGCCGAGTAGAGCTAGTGCAACGTTGACTCTGGTTAGTTGCATCCCCCAGCGGCATTCGCCCGGCCCCACGAACTCCGGTAGCATTCATGGATTCTCCTAGACTCCTTTGGAGACGCTGCTGGAACGAGAGGCTTTCAACTGGTTCCATGCCCGCAGCCTTCTCTGTATGCTGTTGGGACTTATACACCACCGGAGGCTGGGGTTTCTGGTCCCAATCCTCCTCTGCTTCATCAATGAAATCCCAGCCAGATACTGACCTACTCTGCTGAGTAGTAACCCCACGGTCTGGCGCATTCTTCGGCCCAGAAAGAAGTGCGTGAGTTCCTACGGATGCAGAGTCGGTCTTTTGGTTGTCTGTTTTAGTTGCCGTTGCAACGTTCGAGGGTCTTATCTGGGCCGTTGATACTCCAGCCGAAGGTGTCTGCTCTGTACGGGCACTATCTGCCGCCAACACAGGAGGTTTGACGTCCTCTTGTGGCTGGTCACCATACAGAAATTTTGCTCGGTCCATAGCCTTCTTAGTGATGACCTCGTAACTGTATGGCGACGGCTGTGGTGCTAGAGGCGCAGGGTGGGCTCGACCGTACGGATCGCACTTCGAAATCTCTCGATGATTTCCCATTCTCACTAACTCGTTGAGTTCTTTAACTTCATCAGGACAAGATTGCTTGGAGTCGCGCAGACGGAGGATATCCTCGGGTCGACGGACAATGCGATTGCCGCCATGCACAATGTTGTAATACACCACTCTGAGCACCGTCTGCTTTGCATCCCATCCAAGACGGTTGTACTCTTCAATTCGCCCGAGGCGTACCCAGGCAATTTGGAAAGGAGCATACTCCGTGATTTTTGCTTGTGCCGGTGGTACGCATTGTGCCAGTTCAAGGTGTGGCACAATATCATGTGACATTTTCATCATCTCCTCGTAAACACTCAGCGGTAGATTATGGAGGAACCTTAAAGCATCTTGCGAGATATTTTCCTCAAGAGACTTGGTCTCCGTAGTCTTCAGATTCAAAAAGGCCGTTTCAAGCGACGTAGAGGCGGGAGGGCGAACACCGCCTGATTGATCCTGGGTGGTTGCTTTCGATCCCGAAGAATTCTCAGAAATGGTCAAGGCGGAAGCTTCGATTTCATCGGCGCGGGCTTCAACAACGGGTGCAGCATCCATAGCCTCAACCTCGCCGCCCGTCGAGGATCCTGCTCCAACGTTCTGTACCGACGTTGTCGCCAAATCCACACCCATAAGATCATCCATATAGGAGCGGCGTAGAGTCTTAACCTCAGCACAATCAGAGAGATCGATCAGATGTTCTGACGTGTTTGCACCAGCAAATGGAGTTAGGGGGACTATCGAAGAGGCCTGTCCTCGTAGATCTTTCGGCTCTCCTTCGTAGGATGCCGTATTGATAGTAAGTTCAGAGGTACGGGTTAGCTTGGCAGCACGATGCTCTCGAGGTGAGGTTATAGCTCTTTTATCTTCTTGAGCTTGGGCTACTCCGGTCGAAGCAGACGCGCCAGAATATGTGTTGACTGTTTGTGTTTGACCTGTGTTTGGTATATTCTCAGGCGTCACGCTCGGCTGTACATCAGTATGAACGTCCGCTTCTGTTTCCTGCTCGAAGATCGGCGCAGTCGAGTGAGATCGTTGTTTCCTTTGTTGCTTGACTACTTTCTCAAAGTCCCGTGCAGCTGAGATATTGTCAAACCGGATATCACTGGTTTGGATGTCGCTTCCTGGTTTATCTTGCCAACGTACAATGACCAGGCTACCATTAACGAAAGGCAGAAGTAGTCTTCGGATGTCCTTTCTCGTGACTCGTTCTCCGACTATCAGCTCCCAGATAACGATGGGCTGCTGGGCCAATTCGTAGACAGAGACTCGACCGAAGCCTTTTTGTACCTGCCCGTTGACTTGGTACTGGAGAACCACCTCGGCCTGGAAGAGATACTCACTCGCCTCTACAGGAGTGACAGAAACCCCAGACTGCTCAGTTTGATGTGTAGAGGCCGGTAACTGAGTAGTATTTGTGGAGGATGGGACTGCTTTTCCATGGGTTTGAGAAGTGTTCGGCGGACGGCGAAGATGCGGAGGTAGCCACCCATTAGATTTAGGGGTGTCATAAACCTCAGTAGCCTTGGGAGTCTTCGGAGTGGGCTGCTTAGTTTCAGCGGCCCCGTTCGTAGCCTGCAGTGAAACGATATCCAAGGAGGCTTTCCCGTTAAGGTGCGTTGTCGGCCGAGTAGGACGCAGATGGGGAGATAAATCCGCAGTAGGCTTATCTGGGACTGCATGAGGTTGTGCAGGTTGCATAGACGCAGGCTGTTCCCGACTTGGTGCAGGAGTTCCTCGATTGGGGTTCGCGTCTGCTGCGCTCAGCACTTTCTGGCCAGGTCCCCACCGCTTTACAGGCATTCCTGGGACATGTAGGCCTCCCAGTGATGAGACATCATAGCCAGGGGCAACAGATTCCATCGTCCTTCTAGACCGTCGAGAGTTTAGCGAACGGTAGCTGGGCTGCCTGCTAATCTGTCAGCGGACCGTACAGCCGGGCTAAAGGTGAAGATATCGACTCACAATGGGTCATACTGCGGGGATCGTCTGGTTCCAGATGCTGCGCCCTGGAATGGTCTGCGATCTTGAGCGGAGAAGCTGCGGGCGGAATTAGAGTGCCCATTATGCAAGCTGGCTTGCTTCTGCCGATGCAGGTTCCCGTCCTCAATAGTATCCAGGTTCTTCACTGCGTGATAGTCATCGTCATGGAACACTCCTTCCTTGATGGCATCTGTTTTTATTAGTACTGAACTAGACGTGATGTGGACTCAGACGGAGAACTGCAAGGAAATGACACTTACTTCGGTACATCTCAGCCAGCGCATTCGAAGTACCTGGCCGAGTCTGAGAGGCTTCGGTCTGTTTGTTATGTGACGACTGGGGATGCAAGCCTTGGCGGCGACCGTGCTGGCCTCCATCGTCTGCGGCGAGATCCTCGAGTCGTCCAATACCAAGGTCGCTCTATTCAAAAGGGGAGAAGTTAGCTATCAAAGTATTGAGATCTTCAGTCCTATGGGTCAAGGCGCTTTCTGAAATGGCATTATGCAAAAAAATCAGACTTACCATCATAGCATCGAGAACTAAAGGATTCTTAGTCTGACTGGGCTGTGGAACGCCCACATGACCATTCTTCGGATTCCCCATAGTTCCTCCTGTTAGTGTTACGTAAAGTCCAAGGGGAGAAGTATTTGTCAACGATTTTGTTGAGACAGCGCTGATGTAATTTGACCAAGTTCGCCTGGTTGCAGCAGAGTGGTCACCAGAGGAGACGAGGATTAATGCTCTTAAATCTCCCGGTGTCTCCTGTATCGATTCTCAAGTAGTCAAGTAGACGGCAGTTGCTAGTCTGGATGCTCTAATGAGGGATGTATCGAAATAGGATGATGAGTGCCCGGAGTGAGCGGAGGCCAGACAACGAGCTCTACCTGTGTAGCCGTGATCTTCAGTATGGATCCAACGTGATGGTAAGAAACGATGGGATGGACTGTGCAGGTGATGGACGATGATATAATGAGGCCAAGTTGGGGATGACCTGTGTAGGTGCGAGTTGGAGTAAAGGGGAAAAGAAACAGGTGTAAAGGCAACGTTAAAATAATTCCAAGGAAAGGGACGGCTTTAAGTTTTAGATTGTTGCATGGCAGGTGTAACTGGTCGTCAGGACGATAAAGAGGGAAGGTGTCGTCATGAGTGTAGGGGCATGTATATGACTTCATATGTGTAGAGATAAAAGGCATTTACTTTGTCTTGGGTTATGGGCCGATATATAGCTTGACCTTGAGAATCATCAATACTACTTGTGGAATCGCTGTGAAACGCTGAAAAAGACGAAGCAAATATATCGAAGGCGGACTGGGTCGATGCAAATATTATGAGTAGGATAGAAAACGGGAGTTCTTGGCTTACCGCACTGGAGGCAGGTAGGTAGGTAGGATGTCTTTTGACAGCAGAGCAGAAAGATGGGTGGGTAGCTTTGTGTCTAAGGCTAGGGTCTTGAAAAGAAGTACGATCGACGCGGAGGCTTATATCGACGCGGAGGCTTTTATCGACGATGAGGCAATATCGGCGAGAAGGACACGTTGGACAGAGGTAAATACAAACTGGCAGGCATATGGTAGTCCCATCGCCACGGGCCATACATCCGGTAAACAGGCAGATGTATGTTCCTAGGCACAAAAGGTCTATTACTTACTCCCATGTTTAACGTTTCTTCTATGCCGAATGTACATTATATAACGGGTACAACCTATGTATATCTCTGTGACTGTTATACCGCTATTATCCTCCAGTTAAAGACTATGTGGCCGGGGATACCATGACCCTGGTTAAGGGGTAGGGCACACCTTGATCGACTCTGCATACTCTATTTGCAATACCTATCTTGCATCAGAAAACAACGGAATTCGACCGTCTAGAAAAGAACCACCTTGAACGCCTACTTTATATTACAACATCTTTCCCTTGTTCTAATCTGGATTCGAACAGCTATACTAAATCTAAAGGACGTTAATGCCATGTGCAAGTAATCAATGATCTCAGGTAATATCGGGCGAGATAACTTGGATAGAAACGCCTCTTACTAGATGAAACATATTTAACAGCTATTGTATGATATTATAGGAGGATACGAGTTAAAGATGTTAGAATTTGGTCCCAGTTCATTAGAAGCCCCTGTGATAGATGTGAAGATGGCATTAACGTACCATATCTTCGTGAACTTGGCTCGCGTATGATGCCCGCAAGCATCTGAAGCGAACTGCCGCTTCCATTAACGAGTTTAAAGTGTACTTGGATTCAGCCACAAAGATTGTCTTATTGGCAATATCTATCATATACCCAGCCTTAGATCCCTCATGGTTTTAACGCTCTTCTCTGGTCTACTTCTACTTCGTCTATTCATATACTACTTCGCAACATTGGGAGGAGACTTTCAAGAGTGATGAAAGACGATGTGATAGTAGTGATTCAACATGTAGCCCGTTGATATGACTATATTCTTTGTTTCCTCATTATGGGCCACCGTGCCATCCGGTCAAGGCTGCTTGGGTTTCCTAAGTGCGGAATGATACCGATCAACCAAGAGAAATTTTGAGAGGGCATGCAAGGGATGAGTCCGCCTAGTTTCTCAGGTTGTTTATGTTGTAACAAATGTAAACGCTCCGCAACGCTCCCCAAGTTTACCTAGGTGTGATCCAACGGTTTTTATTCCCAAAGTGGTAGCCAATGTGCGTTGTCAGCATGTGAGCCACCACATGGTGGGCGACGCAATAAAAGCGATGCGACATCTCAGAACAGTACCACACTAGGCGACCGCATGTAGATAGATCTGGCCAATCTTGATCTCGTCACTTCACTATCCAGCTTCACGGCGAATAGTGCTTCATCTTCGGCTGTATAGTAACTGAGAAACCCCCCTGGTGAAACTGTAAGTGGCGTGGTGGTCCAGTTGGGTTAGGGAAGACGCGCTCAGATATCCAACCCTGCTGGACCCAAGCAATACACGTGCTCTCAGGAATCGACGTGAATCAAACAGGCTCCAGACGATAGCTACTTTCAACAGACCAAACATCTGTTATTGTTGGTAATGTCATGATTCCCTTACGTCGTCGCCAACTACATATCCATGCAAGGAGCCTTCTACCAGTGATATCTTCTTACCAGGCGTATTACCTGCGGTGTCCTAGTCGCCAACTCCTCTACAGCTCCTCGTCTATTCTTCGTCATAAAATCAGAGACAGAACTTTGCTCCATCTCTCTACGGCCCTTCTCTCAATTTGCCACTTCAATTTAGCACCTAATACCTGACATCAAAACCATTAGTATATGCATTATCACACCGAGAAGGCATCGGCTTACCCATACCACGTGTACATCTCGCATAATCGAGCTATCTTCTAGAATCGCCGCCAGTACGGCTATACTGAACGACTACTTCGTAGCCACCGTCTACCAATGCCTTCGTTCGATGTCGACGGGCGGCAAGACACCCTCGTCCCGAAGCGCATGGTCGACGTAAAAGCGGCACGTGCTGCCATCATCGATGATACAGAGGAGCTATGCCGACTGGTGCTCGGACCCAGGGACTACCTAATGAGCTGCTCGGTAAGCACACTGTTGACCACGTACAAGCCGCCAGACTAACCATCGAACAGGCCGACGAGCTCCTCAGCCAGCAAGCCATCACCCGCTTCCGCCTAGATCACTCCTTCCCTGTCGGTGGCGAGGCCTTGTTCGGGGAGATAGCGGCCATCAGTGGATTAAGCGAAATCAACGTCCGCCAAATCATCCGCCAGGCCGTGGTGAAGGATATCCTCCAAGAATCGTGCCCGGACGTCGTCTCTCATAACTCGGTGTCACGCCTGCTGGCCGAGGACCCCGTAATCCACGACTGGGTGAGCGCTAGTCGCGAGGAATTCTGGCCAGCTGCCGCCCAGACATGTAATGCCATGGCGCGGTTCCCCGGGTCCGAGGTGCCAAGCGAGACGGTAAGTGGAAGACTCTCCATCCTTCGTTTCCTGACCGAGTTGCTTAAAATAGGTGGAAAAGGAGGAGATTGCTTTATCAGACGTGAAGAGGTTTAAGTTCCACTAATCTCAGAGTGCCTCCTATCGGCATTCCAGGTGTCCCCTATTCCTATTTCGCTAGTATTACGGGCTATAGGGGCTGAAGACCCTCACAAGGAACTCTAGTATATCGAAGTGGCAGTTAAATGTGATGTTTTCTACTGTACAAATCATAAAGCTCTTCAAGTGATCTAACCCTGCATTTCTGATCATCGAGTGCAAGCTATTTTTACGCTACTACGGTTTTGTTTTGTTTCGGCACGGACACCTCGTCCCCCTTGACCCGTCTTCTAGCATTAAGCATCCATTGATATACTTCCGGGTTGTTGTATGCCGCCGTCCAGCTATCATGCATCAGGTCTGGATACCGGGTGAACTGGACATCAGGGGCTCCAGCTTTCGTCAGGGCGTCCACCATCTGCTTAGACGCCTTGAAGGGGATGATATCATCCAGAGCACCATGATGCACCCTGTAGGATTCGGTCAGCAGCTTTCACGAGAGCTTGTTAGGCTTTGTTCACCAGTGCGGAATATGCTTGATATGGGAGACTCGGAGACTGTCACCGCCGCCGCAGATAGGCATGATACTAGCAAAGCGATACGGAGTGTGCATCGCGAGATCCCATGTGCCATAGCCGCCCATACTGAAACCGGTAACGTGTATGCGGTCCAGGTCAACTCGATAGCGATCGACGATCTCGTCAAGCAGCGCCGACAATATGGAGGCATTCCATCCATATCCGTAGCTCATATCGAGGGACGGCGTGACAGTGATGAAGTTCTCGGCTAGCAGGGTACAGACTTCAGGAGGCACCGGCTCCTCCGATTTATCGCCCTGCTTGACTTGCTTGATTTTCCTAAGCCTCTCTGCCCGGGGGATGGATATCGATGGATTCTGGTTCGAGGGATCCTCCTTTAGCCGATCGTAGCACAAGATTACCTTGGGAATCCCGTGTCTGATCGACAGAAACGACTCATTGCGGTTGCGTTGCGATTCTCCGGCACCGTGGAGAAACAGGATCAAGGGCCATGTCCTTGTCGGGTCCGATTCGTATGCCGGAGGTAATGACACATAGTGCTCGTACCCGAATGGCGCATTGGACGTACATTGGTCGAAGAAGTCGAATGATATATGCTGTGTCTTCGCATATTCATGTCCGGGGTCTTTCACTCTGCTTGACATGCTACTTGTTGCCATGATTACCTTGATTGGGATTCCTCTAGGCCCGCGCTTTGCTCGATGGAAGTCGTGTAATGAATTTGGGTTGATATTTGTGTCTTCTCCAAGGATGCGTCCGTTCGCAGATACATTGTCGGTCATGATGACGTTCTGGTGAAGTTGATGCTCCTTTGCCACAAAGACAACACTTAAGCAACTCCCGTTGCGTCACAGATCCGAAAAATGGTTGACTACTGTACGTGTATTTGCCAATGGCATATGGGATGTCCTTTACCGAGAAAGCGCGGTAGAGAGGGCCAATACAAGTGTAAATTATGAGGTCATTGGCTGTGGCGATACTACGTGTCGTACATGACTTACACGAACCACTCCGCGTCGGTGACTCTCAAGTAACAAGTAGCCCATCGGTCGCGATACTCGATGAAAGACTTCATCAGAAAGAGACAGGACGGCTCGTGTGGTCTTTCCCGATATTGCAGGTCCATCTAACACAGAGTATAGTGGGCATGTCAACCCAGAAAGCAGGATATTACAAGACTCGAGCGTATCAAGCGCATGGATGACTCAAGCAGCCCCCATAGCTGTCTGCCTAGTCGTCTTTGCTCCATACACATAGACGGGGAATCCGATTGATCTGAATATATAGTCTAGATTGAAGTGTTATAAGTCAATCAAAGCCCCTGGGAGCCAGGGAGCGTGCCTAATGATTGCTAGCGCTACAGGACCCAGAGCCTGTCTGCACCCAGCGCTACCTTAAGTTAGTAGCTGGCTAGGCTGCTCGGTCGGTACCTTACATGCCTAACTTAATGGGCAGCTTGGCAGATTGGTAGGGCTTGAAATGTCTTGTGCCCAGTGGATCGGCTTGCTGATTTGGCAATGCAGGTGTTGCCGCGCCAACTATCGAAATAGAAGGACCAACCGTTCGCATTTTCGAAACTTGGACTTAACCTTTTGTAGGAAAATAAAATAACTACCAAATAGAGAGACGTCAGGGCCCATTGTCAACAGTGCCTCGTCCCCCGTTTCTTCTTTAATCTTGAAACCGCAATTGAGGGAGTGCAGTCAATCAATATCAGATAACCGCAAGCCCGAAAACAGTAGCCCCGATGGCTTCACCGCTCTCCCTAAAAAGGCCTAACGCACTTAATGTCACGGCCCCTCCCAGTGCCAAAACCCGGCGGTTCGAGACTTACGAAGTCGAGTCCTCTACAACCAAGTCGCAATCGACGTACGATAGTGAGCACAACATGGAATCCGAAAACGACACAACGCCTAGCTCTCCGTTTGTCTCTCGAATTAAGGAAGAAGAGAATGACAACGGGGACAACAACACAAACCAGGAAAATGCTCTACTCAACAAAAACCGACACTCGAGGATACTATCCGGCCACGAGCTTTCGCCTCTCAAAATCCTAAGTTCGAAAGGCGACCACCCGGAATCCGAGGTGCTTTCCCCCGATAGACCCGGCTCAGCTTCAAGCACTACTAGGAGCCCGAGAACAGCCTCACCCCAGAGACGTGCACGGTTCCCCGTCAAGGTGAATACTGGGCCATCGCCGCTGAAACAGGCGATCCAAGAAAGCGAGGTAACGTCTGAGAACGCGCTGCGGGATAACGAGGGCCTTACGAAAGCCATCAAAATACTGGAAGGCGATGATCCGACGCTGGATAGTGCGGCAGACGAAGCCGACGCTAGGTCCATGTCAACAGACGAAGATCCACGAGTGGGAGAACACGACGAGCGAGTAGATCCCAACGACATCAGCACCTTTAGCACCTTCTCCGCTGTACCCAATATGACTATGTTTGCCCAGCTCGGACACAGCCCAGCAAGATCCGCCGACATGGGCATGACTCCAGGCGCGGTATCTCGAGGTCGACCCGAGCCGTCGCCCTCGAGGACCACTCGACCCCCTGCTATGCACGAATCCGGAGACACATCAAACCTCCTCATGGACTTCACGGAACAGATCAACGGCTTCTCCAGGTATTCACAACAGTCACCTAGCCGAAACGCGAGGCAATCTCCTGCAAGACCCAATCGTGCCTCGATGGTCACCGCCACGCCCCTGCGACAACAGTCCAACCTGCTCGACTTCGATATCCCTCCCATGCCCACACCGCGAAGCATCCCGACAATCACCCCACGGGAGCTCGAGTCGCTCAAGTCTGGGTTCCTCTCCGAGATCAGCAGTCTTAAGGCGTCGCTCAGCGGAAAGGAGGCCGAAGTGGCGTCCCTGAAGACGGCCGTGGGCGACGCAGAGAAGCGCGTGGGCGAGTGTATGGAGCAGCTGCACCAGACGCAGGTGATAAAGGAGACGCTGGCGGAGGAGCGGGAGAGCTGGGAGCGGCGCGGCCGTGAGATGGAGAACGTGCTGCGCAAGGTCAAGGAGGAGATCGTCCACAGCCAGCGCGAGCGTGAGGAGCTCGAGTTCAAGCTCGACGAGAGCGAGAAGCGCCGAGAGGCCGCCGAGATGATGGCGCAGGAGGCCGAGAGCAAGATGGCGGGCATGCGCGCCGGCAAGATGGCGGCGGCGGCGGCGCCGGCCGACTGCGCCAAGTGCGGCAGCAAGTCGCCCGAGAAGGCCCGGAGCCCCGGGGGTTCGTCGTCGTCGTCGGCGCGCGACATCGAGATCGCCGTCGAGCGCGTGGCGCGCGAGCTGCACGCGCTGTACAAGAGCAAGCACGAGACCAAGGTGGCGGCGCTCAAGAAGAGCTACGAGTCCCGCTGGGAGAAGCGCGTGCGCGAGCTCGAGGGCCAGGTCGACGAGCTGGCCGAGGAGAACGAGCGGCTTCGCTACAGCGGCAGTACCCGCGTAGACCCCGCGGCCGCCGCAGCCGCCGCAGACGAGGAGCTCATGTCGCGCGCCGTGCGCGACGCAGCGCAGATCAAGGAGCTCAACGCCGAGATCGAGAAGCTCGACGCCGTCATCGCGAGCATAAAGGCCGACAACGGCGACCTGCGCCAGCTGCTCGAGCGCGAGCGCGTCGAGAAGGGCGAGCTCGTCCAGCTGGCCGAGGAGATGATGCAGATGCAGAGCATGCAGAGCTTCATGCAGAAGGAGGAACAGCAGGAGCAGGAGCGGGAGGCGTCGGTGGCGCGCCCGGCCCGTCCGGCCCGTCCGATGTCGACTCCGGTCCCAGTCAGGTCACAGCCCGCCCCCGAGAACTTCCGGAGCAGCATCGGTCGCGCGTCGGGCCTCAAGGCACCCAGTTCGGTCAAGAAGCCCACGCAGAGCCGCATCGGCGGCATCACGCACGAGAGGAACAAGAACGGAGGGTCTCACGGCGGCCTCCCGCGCCCGAATAGTGGACTGGGCCGGACCGGCATCATGAGCTCTATCGAGAAGATGGGAAGCAGCTACCGGGGACGAGGGGACTAACTTACTTAGAGACCCGGGGGGGTGGGACGACGAGAGAGTATTTCCTTTTAACGTTAGCTACGACGATGATGAGACGACGGGAGGGTGTTCCGGACTCTGGATTCTGGATTCTGGCGCGTCCTGCAATGTTAGCATGTTGGTTGTGTAACTGTACATTTCATACATTGTTTCATCGCGAGCCATTGTTGGGGGTCCTTGGCTAGGGATCACGAAGCTCTTCTTAGTAATGACGAGATGCTTGATAACCAAAACCGCCTGTCTAGACTTAGACGTCTTATCCCTACGTGACAGTCCCTTCCTTCCACCTTTCAGCTCCTGTGTCCGAAATCTCACTCGTCTAAGAGCACGCCAGCCGCAAGTCGCTTCAAAGTCGCTAGACAAAGCCTCTAGTCCCCCATCTACTCCAGTCCCCCTCCACTAATTTAGACAAGCCAGCCGCCCTGCCTCTCCAAGGCCGCGCTCCAGGTCTCCCCCTGGGCCCGCGAGAACTCCCTCGCGTCCTCGACCTCGCGGGCCCCGAAGTTCCCGTACAGGTGCGGGAAGGGTCCCCCCTCGGGGCCCTCCCACCTCGTGGCCCCCGCGATCCCCGCGAGGGGCAGCTTCAGGAGCCACAGCGACGTCGCCTCCGCGAAGAACAGGTCCGCCGTCTTCGGGACCTGTTTTTGTTCGTGCCGGCAAGGGCACGAAGAAAGGTTAGCTTGTGTCCCCGTGTCGGAGCTGCGGGCGCAGGGGTTTACGAAGAAATGCCGGGTGAAAAGAAAGAAATGGAGAAACGAGACTGCCAGGGACGCGGAGCCTTTCGAGTGAGTGATTGTGGGAGTGGGCGAATAGGGAGGGCAACGTCCCTCCGCCGACGTGAAGATCATGGCAGCTTATGGGGGAGGGTTTCGGGTATGTTAGGTAGGGTGGGAAGAGGTCCTGATATCGGACAGGTAGGTAGGTACTTGATTCAAATTCAAACCTTACCTGCATGGCCGTGCTCAGGTGCACGAAGCCGTCGTTCCGGTCGAGCTCCGAGAGTGGGTACTCGGAAGGCAGGGGCTCCGGAGGGGCCTCGGGCAGGATCTTGTAGACGTAGGCGGGCAGAGGCGACGGAGCAGCGACCGTGGAGGGAGACATGTTGCTGAAACTTGGTGAGTTGTGACTCCTTATATGTTTCGTACGTCAATGGGTACGTCGTTCCACATGTAGCCATGGAAATAGATGAATGGTGGTGTACTTATGCAAGTATGCAGGTATGTAGGCGCTGTTGGAACCAGCCCTACTTATCCTCCCCCATCGCTGCCATGTTTCCCGAATCTTAAGCTAGCAAGATGCCATTGGCGCCAAACGATGACAACGCAACGACCAGGCGTCTATATGGATGTAGGGATTGAAAACTTACGTGGTGGATACAGACTGATCGATCGCACTAAAATTCTAAGATGGACAAGGTGGTAACTCAGTGCTTGAATTTTCCCGCAATAGGCGCAGTGGAACTCTCTCAGCACGGCGAACGCTGAGTGTGCGTTCGATAAGCGGGGAGCCAGCAATTGGTAGCAGCTGAGTTACCAGGCGGCACAGCTGGTAAGGGGCTTGGGTAGCCAACATTGGATGTACCTAGCTGGCCCAGCCAGACAGGACAGCCGCGCTCTGCTGAGATGCCGGATTACGTCAACACAGGTCATCATGCCCGGAATATACCAGATGTCTACATATGTTATTCTCCGGGAAATAGCTTCTCCTTCGCTCCTCGTTTAGTGGTGCTTATACGGTATTGGCACCTCACTTTCAGGGGGCACTTGCAGGCAACCCCAACTCTATCAAGGACAGACTCGAACCTACCGTCGTAAATGGTACGCTACAATTCCGGCCAATTATCGCTCCCGTAGCCGGAGTTTACTCCTACGATCGAATACCCTAGGGCTTTCCCGTGCTCAAGAAATCCCTCAAGGTCCAGGGCAGCTCCAAATGAGGGAGCAAGGGGACAAATCGACAGCCACAATAAGAAGGTTAGCAAGGAGCAAAACAGAAACCAGAAGTGTTCAGCATAGAAAATGACTTTGCTCAGCCAATTCATACCAATATCAGCCTGATTAATGATTGCTAAAGTGTGTCACTGTTCTCAAAAGACTGTTCCCCAAACCCTTTTGCGCCAAGCTCGAAATAACCGAACTCCATGCTGAATGCCGACAAATGGGACGCGTTCGCTCGCTTATTTATCCCTCAGAATGGACGAATTTTGAAACCCAAGGGATTGACCGGCCCTGTCGCTGGATCTACAGAGGTGGGTGTTTAGTTATGTCTTGT
Source organism: Monosporascus sp. MG133 (assembly GCA_004155925.1). Lineage (NCBI taxonomy): Eukaryota > Fungi > Ascomycota > Sordariomycetes > Xylariales > Monosporascus > Monosporascus sp. MG133. The sequence continues at coordinate 54,752 of QJNX01000236.1, read as the reverse complement.
TGAAAATCCTCGTGAATGGGTTGCGGGACCCTAGGCGACTCTCTGGCCGCTCTTCTCCATCCCCACTTGAATCTGGCGAGGAGTCTCCGTTCCAGTTGGTGATTTCGTCCGCAAGTAGTTCTTCTTCGTGGATGTCTTCGTCAAGGACCGAATCGTCATCCGGAATCGTCAACAGGTGGAGATCTTGGCCGTGCCCCGCCTCTGGTTTAATCTTCCCGTGACTGATGGTGCGCCTATGCTTCGCCAGGAGCCGGCGTTTTGAGCGTCGAATAACTTTATCTGGGTCGAGATCCTCAGCAGAAATACAGGCTCCCAAACCCACAATCGCATCCGGGTGGCGGAGTGATGTAGTATGAGCAGCGAACCAGTCGGGAAAGCCGGTGTCATAGTTACGGCTAGTTGGCCGACTGTCGTTGGTGCTAGCAGAGACGGTCGACATGGTGAAAGTGGTGACAGTGCTGTCCAACGTTTCAGTTCTGTGCAAATCTCTCTTATTTCTGGAAGAGAAAAGAGAAGGCATTGTGGAATTGCTCAAATCGGGATCTGTCTTCGGGACTTTATTCCCGTTCAGGTCCTCGGGATGCCCCCGGAGGACGCCGGTGTCGTGACGGAACTCCAACTAGGGGCAAGAACAAGGTTGCGATAGGGTCAGCTCGGGGAAGCGTCCAACCGAGCAGGTCTATGTTGATGAAACCAAGATTTATGTTCTGACTAGTATCCTGATGATCAACGAGAAAGAAGCGAGGAAGAAGGCTCAAATTGACAGCTATACTGTTGGTGCTAGTAGACAGTAGATGTGGGGTTATAGAATGCTAGGTCTGCTTCACTGGAAGCACCAAGCTTGATGAATGGGCTTGTTTATGTATGCCAGTGAGTGCAAGTGATTGTCGGTGTCAGCAGATTATCGTGTTGTCCATTGCGTCGGGACATGGTGACAAAGAAGATTAATAAATACAGTTGTGCCGTAATAGCATGCGAATGGCTTCTGGGGCCTGTGACTGTCCACTGACAAGCTGACCGATTCTAGGGAGGCAAGAAATGCTGGCTCACCTGGGTCGTCCCAAAAAACTAGAGACCAGTGATTCAATTGCCAAGAAACGAATTTGAGCCGCGCGCTTCCAGGCAGCTGCTCTGCCCTCTAGATGAATGTTTGGGTGCCGGGATCCGAGTTCAATTCGAGCAGAACCGGCTCGACCGGAATTTGCGTCTAGCTACCTAGGTATTTGGTAGTAGGCAGGGGATCAAAATGAAGTCATTATATTTCTATGCAGTTAATAAATGCAATGGCCTCAGTCCCCGTTTTCTCTTTTCCTTTCTTTTAGGGATACCTACGCATAAAGGGGAGAAGGCTGGACAATTCGGAGGTCGGACGACGGGGTGCGGATATAGTTATAACTTAAGCTGGTGGATGACTCAGTAGTAGGACTTCGGCAGACGAAATCTTGGAAATGTGAGACCCCGTATGCAGAGAGGCGTTTAGATTGGAATCTGACTGGTCTTCGAAAGGAGCTACCATGCGTGAGGCCATATACTGGGGCGGATGATTCCCCGGCAAGCCTGGGTAAATGCTGATTTCTTACCTACTAGGTACTATTTGAGCAGCCATGTCTCAGTCATTACCACGTGTATAAATACCCATATCTTATACGAGTTGCCCACAGTCTAGTGGATTTCATGTATGCTATGCGTGGCAAGTACCTAGACTCGCATCGCCTTTCCGCCAGTCAGCCGCACAGCCCGGTACAATACGCATTGCAGAGTTCAGCGTTCAAACGGAATTTACTAAGATAACCTTGTACACGCGTGAGCGAGATCCATATAACAAGATCAACCACGATATCGACCTTGGCAAGTTTCTTCCGCGTTCATAGCGACCCCGCTCATAACTCAGAAGTAACGAGCGGCACTGTTGGAGATTCTCCGTAGTGTATATGTATGTCTCACCGAAAACTGTCGTCAACCTTTGGGGGATCTTCGTTTAAGTGCCTGCTGACGTATTTAACTGGGCGCACTGGCTGAAGCTACTCAGCCCCGCCGGTCAAGCAGGCCATTAGCGCTTGAGGACCCCGCGGGCCCCACTACGCCCCATTAGGTATTCGCAGTTTTCCAATCATTTTCTTCGACGTGGATGTCCCCTTATAGTAGAATGAAAGCTTAATCCCGAACTGCCACAGACAACAGGCCGACAAACCGAGGTTTGTTGAGTCCGAAGTTGTGAGGTTCCATATAAGGATAAGGCAACTCCCAACCTTGGTTCCGTTATCCGGCATAACGGCACCACCGGACCACGATATGTGGCCAGATCTAAGCACCAGCGATTGATCGTATTGTTAACTCTGTCTCGCCGCACCTTGGAATAGCATCATCCATCCGACGTCGTATCAAGACCGTTGTTTTCGCTTATCTTAGCCGACGGCATCATTGAGTTGCAATGCTATTAGAAACGACGGGAATTATCTCGGGCCGCATCGTGTCAGCCCTGTTCATGTTCATAGAATGGAATATAAAGAGTGATGTTAAACGCACCGTAGTTTTTCTAGGCTTGGCACACCTTAATTTTTTTGATACAGCTGTTAACGGCCCGTAAAATCCATGACGGCCCGATATACATGACTAGAATTCAACGTTTCAAAGGAAAACTAACGGACTTTCCAACTTCGCACTTGAAATATATATTAATATATGATGGTTCATATGTTAATTAATTGCCCCAGATATTGCGAAACCGAATATCCCACTATTACTATCAGGAAGCGTGGCGTTATTGGGGTATTCGTGTATGTATTCGTGAATGTGTTGTATGTACCTTAACTAGTTTTTGTGCTAGTTGCGATTGTTAACCCCTATTGTTTCGCAAGAATACTTCCACCCCTTTAGCGCTATAATTTCATTTTTTACCTTAACCGAAAAAAATTGGAAAAATAAAGTAACTCCGGAATATGGATTAACCGGCCTTAAAAGTCCTAAAATACCAATCCTAACTTTATATAATAAAGTAGCTATTAAGTTATTATAAAGAATATAAGAACTGTTAAGAGGTGGCGGGGAATAATAACGGAGCGTTGCCAATTGACAGGAAAAACTAAGGTGTGCCAAGCTTAGAAAAACTAAGGTGCGTTTAACATCACTCAATATAAAGGGGTTCCTACGCAAATGAGACACAATCTCCCCACCATTTAGCAAACTACGAATTTACGTTAGCTTGGAAGATCTCTATTGAAGTTTTGATACAAATCCCATCCCCCTTCCTGCTAAGCTCTTATTCTACCACGCGGTTTTTAGGGACGCTGTGTATACCCTACTGGCGATGAAAGAAGGAACACGATGCAAGTTATTTCATCTCGTGAAGTAATATTCGTTATATCGTCCCTGCTCTTTTATTTCAATCTATTTACCCTGGAGTTCCGACACGGCAGAGAGATTACAAGGCGGTTTCCCAGTGCATCGAACTTTTGTTGGCTTGATAATACCTACCCGCGATGGGTCTACTGCTATGTAGTCATTCCCGAAGCATCACGTTATATATCCCCACCCCCATATAGTAAACTGATCGTCAGCCGGCTCGTTCGGGCATGAATGGAGACCGGCGTAAAGATTACGTCTTGAAGGTATGAAGGCTACAGGAAATAGATCGGTCCAATGACTGTCGTGGGGTAACACCCACGGTCATAAGGTGCTCACAACTGCATAAGGAAAACCCTTGACAGAGATAAATTTACAGATCACTCCTGATTTGCACTCGAAGGCGCTCCCTTCCTTATTAGGATATCAAGACCGTCCATCTCCTTACAATGGACATGGCTTATATTATATTGAGGATGCTGTGGGGCTGTGACAGACAGGTAGGAATTCTACAGCTGCCCTGAGCTAAGCTAGAACCATTCCCAATACAACATCCCTACCGTCTACAATCCTACAATGTCTGTTGCGTTTCCCGAAAGTTGCCCTCTCCCACCCCAGTCGCTTACTTAACCCATCGTCGCTCTTGCTCAGGCGCTACTTAGGGAGTGCTTAGGCACTGCTCCGGACACCTTAGGGAGGTGATCAAAATTGGTTTAGATAACGAGGTAGTGCTATGCAGGCCAGTGGAGTTCCGGAATGCGAAATACCAACTCTTTGCTGGGGTTGTGGTTTGCGGCCATTTTCGGCTACCGGGGTATGGCAAAGGGGCCTTGATAAATTATGAAAATCCGTCTAATTATTTTGAACGTCCGCCCAGAAAAAATGTAAAGTTCAGTGATATGACCCAGCTAGCTTTGGCTACCCCAAACGGTCGGAGCTGCAGCTGTACAAACCCCGACCGTTTCCTGAGGATTACGTAACTAATGGTAATCGAACGAGGTCTGTTTGATTACCTTCGACCAAATAATAGGTAATCGAATACGGTTTGTTCGATTATTTTCGACCAGGTAACAAATAATCAAATACGGCCTGTTCGATTACGTTCGATTATGGAAAAATAAGGAAATATATATACGTTCGTTATTTTTTATAATTTAAATAATACTAGTTTATAATATAATTTAATTACTTAAATTACTTTTAATATTTATTATTATTAAACGTAATTATATTTTTAACTTATTATTTAAATTTTTATAATATTATTATTAATATAAACCGTATAATTAAAATTTAATAATTAATTAAGCTAATTAATCGTTATACGTTATAAACTTTTATTTAATAATACTGTTAAATTTTAAATAATACGTTATAACGTTAATATATCGTTTAATATTTAAAAATCTATTATTTAATAATACCAAAATAAGATTAAGAAACCTTAAAAAATTATTTAACGCCTCGAAACTTAAGTTAATATTATTTAATAAGTTCAAATTAACGAAATTAAAATCAAACCCAAAAAACCCGAACCTACGATAAGAAAGGTAACGTATAAAGTTTCCTTACCCAGGTACGCGTTTATCTCCATTTCGAAAAAGTTACTAATAAGGCCGGCAAAATCCTTACGGTTACGGTATTCTTTAAAAGAAATATTTTGGATTAATTTAAACTTACCTTACGAAACTATCTAGAAAATAAAAAATCGGATTAATAATAAACTATTAAAACCCTTTTTAAATATTATATTAATTTCGAAAAAAATTAAGGGCCAATTTCGGAAACCTAAACGAAAAAAAAAGTAATATAAAAAATCTTTAATCTAAAGCAAAAAAAAAAAACCAACGTTTAAATATATAATAACGTTTAAAAACCTTATAGCTAAAATAAAATAAATAAACGAAAAAAACGATAACCTAATTAACATATTTTATAAACGCCTAAAAAACGACGTTAAAAACGAAATTATTAAATTAGTACGTTTTATTACCTTAAATAAATATATCGCAAAAGCCGTAAAAATCGATAACCGACAGTATAAACGACGATAAAAAAAAGGAAAAATTTATTCCAAACCCAGATTTATAAAAATTAACTAAAATAAAAAACGTAATATATCTTTTATTACTTACAGAACAGTACTAGAACCTAAAGAGTTAAAAGCTATACAAAAAAAAGATTAAAATTAAGTTAAATGTTATAATTGCGATAAGATGGGTTATATAAAAAATTAATATAAGGCCCCCAGGAAATAATAACGTAACAGTTGGATCTCAATATTTAAAAGATAACTAAGAAATAAAAAGGCCGTAACTTTTGGCATAGTTAGGAAAAAAGAAAACCTTAATTTACCTCCAAAAATGCGAAAAGGGTTACGAAAGGCCAAAGCACTTTTTTAACCTCGGACCCCACCTAATGAATTACCCTAGCAATGAATAACGATTTCTACCAAAACACGCAGTATATGAAAATTGATAACAAATTAATAAAAATACATATAATAATAAATCTTGCATTATATAAAAGTGTATAATATATTACGTTATTAAAGGTATTTATAAAAAGTAATATGGGCTTATTAAGGAAAAATATCATATGTTAAACTTAAAATATTCGGATATTTAAAATAAATAATAAAAATAGAATTTAGGTCTGTAATAATAAGATTTTTTATAATAAAAATTTATTAAGTTTAGAATTATGCTTTATATATAAATCGAATATAAAAAATACGTTTAATTATTATTTAAATAATATTATATTAATAAACTATATTAGTTAATAAATTTTACTTGATATGAAAGTAAATTAATTTTTATCGCGTTTTAAAAATATTAAAATACGTTTTATTTTTTTTAAACATAATTTTTTTTTATATTATATAAAACGGTTTATGAATTACTTATATTTATTTATATTATAATAATAATATATTAAATACGTAATACTTAATATTAAGACCGTAAAGTGTTATAATATTACTTAATTTTATTAATTTATAATTATTATTAATAACTCCTTTTTTAAAAAAAAAAATATGGCTTATAATCTGGTAATTTTTAAAATAGTAATTTTTTTAAAATATAATATTTAAAATATAATAATTATATCATAAATTATATTTTGTTTTATTTAATATTTACTTTATAAATATGTAAAATTTTAATAAATTCTATAATCTTTCTTATTAAGTAATAACGTAACCGAAACTGTTTAAATTTTTTATATATATAAAGATATATAAAAATAAACGTTTTAAAAACTTTTTATTATTTTAGTGTTAATTTTGATAATATTAAAAATACAAATATCCTTATATTATGTTAATATTTAACGGTTGATGAAAAAAAAGATATATAATATTTGTTTATTAGATATCGAATATTATAAAGTTTTATACTTAATATTTTAAGCAAATATGAAATATAAAGATTTTAAAAATTTTCATTTTATTTTATACTATATTTTATTTTTCTTAATTTTGCGGTATATTATATATTAAATATATCGTTGATATAATATTATATGTTTTATAAGTAATTTATACGTATACGTTATATTATACCAATTTCTATGCAGTTTTTCTTTTTATTATATCTATTTCTGTTAATTTGCTATCAATTTTTATATACCGCGTGTTTTAGTGGAAATCGCTATTCATTGCGAGGGTAATTCATTAAGTGGGGTCCGAGGTTAAGCCGTAATTATACGATAACGTATTATTATATCCGGTTTAATAATTACTTAATAGTTACGGAAATACGAAAAATGGAGAAAGTTAACCTTAGAAAAATTAATATTTTGTACGTAACAAAAGAAATAATAACGGCAGAAAAAATAGGAGTTAAATAAATGAATTAAGGAGTATTAAGATTAAAACGAAGCCCTATACCCAAGAAAGCCCGATCGACATAGGAAATTATACGCCATTTATTACATAAAAACCTATTACCTTCGATACCAAAAATAACAAAAATATATCCAGCAACAAATTATACGTATATATTAGCAAGGGTTCGATTTCGAGAATTAAACTGGAAAAAATGTTAGGAACTAAAGGCGGTACCGATATTTACGTATTATAATTATACAAAATATTATCGACATCCTTATAACAAAAGAAAATTAGCTAAAAAGAAAAAATTACTCCGAATAAAACCCTATATACTATTACGAATAATATAATTACAAGATAAAAAAAATATACTAAACCGTTATAAAAGCCTTACGAAAGGTTATTTGCAATTTATGCTTTAAGTTATCATTTATCAGAAAATTTAACAAAAAGTACGACCTAGAGGAAAAAATCCAGGAACGCGAAAAAGATATAGCGCAGTATGACGCCCAGTAGCAACAAAAATATCACCCCAAAAAGTCGATATATAGTCAACAAAAAAAATTCCACGTACAGTTCCTCAAACTTAAAGCTTAACTACGACGCCAAAAAAAAATAGCTAAAGAAAATCCGAAAAATTAACTGAAAAAATTAAAAACGTATCAAAAAGCAAAAAATGGGCCCAAAAAATAAATATTACCTATAAGAAAACTACAAGTTAGCAAAAGGAAAAAAAAGTTAACATATACCCCTTAAAAAAATTTATATACGATAATAAGAAGGATAAAAATTCCTTTTATCATAATTAAAATACGAATTAGGAAAAAATGGTATACCGTTATAATAAATTACGGAACCGATCCGAATTATATTAAACCGGAGGTAATTAACGAATTACGTTTACTATAAAAGATTAAAACCGAACTTTACGAAATTAAAAATATAAAAAGTACCAAATTTACTTCTAATAACGGATAAATTAACCGTAAAATTATTTACCTCGAAATTTATATTTAAAAACGAAAATAAACCGTTAATTTCGATATTATCTTAATGCGAAATTACGACATAATTTTCGGTAAAAAATAATTATATTAATGCAAGGTTAATATAGGTTCAAGCCTTATTTTCCAGGCTGAGCCAAATACATAGAAAATCATTACACTGTTACAGTACAGGAACAGGGGTTCCCGTCTTGGAGGGGCCTGTCCTTGGGGGTCCTAGGAGAAGGCTCCGACCGGGTAAACCTCGGGCGAAGAGAAGCTTGGCTTCCCCGCGCCAAGATCCAAGTGATCTAGATGATTTAGGTGATCTGACTAGATTACATAAATTATATAGATCTACGATATACTTATTAAATCCAGAATGGATATATAACGATCGGTTTCTTATGTAAATAATACCTATTTAGTTTCGTTCTTTAGTTATCAATTTAAGCTTTTAACCAAAGGTAACTGTACCGTTTTTTAATTAAAGAAAAAGTCCGTAAATTTCTTTAACGAATACCCTATTTATTGGTTATTATTACCTGCAAATTAAGAACCTCCATTTCGGATACTGCTTATACCTCCAGGTGGATATATAACAGGTTCGTTACATTTTGATAACTTCTTAATTAATAGCCAACGAATAATTTAAGGCCCAGTTGGACATAAGCTTTTTTAAACTTAATAAAAACAATATTACAAAACGACGTTTAATAAACAAATAACATATTCGATCCCCGTTATTAACCAATAAAAAACTAATAACCGGATTATATAATCTACCCCTTATAAAAAAAGTTCTTTAATTAATCGACAATATGTTACTAAAAGTTACCAGAACTAGAGGCCAGAAAAAATTCTCCTTTTCTTAACAACAACTAACCTTTACCCTTAAGGAGGTAAAGGAAATTATTAAGATACGACCTAAAAAGTTAAATTACGAAAAGGAAATCGAAAAAGTTCTTATCGCAAATACGGGAAAAAAAAAAAAGCTTACGACCGATTAACGACTGGATCTTATGGCCGAAAAAATCGTAAAATTCCAGAAGGAAAATACCAAATTCGCTTAACAACTAAAAAGGGTTTCCGTTATACCAAAAATCATTCCTTATCCGAAAACTCCAGCTCCCTTTTTCGAAATACCTACCCCTTATTTACGAACTTTTGCCCCTTTATTATTTGGCCGAAAACGAAAAGGAACTATATCCCTTCCTGCCTATTATGGAATACCTGATATTAAAGGCTATAAGTTTATTACTTCCAAACCTTATAATAGGACCATAAATATGGAAGGATTCCTGGTTAAGGCCAGATTTTACCTTAAATGGTACGAAAGTTCTTTGACGGAAAATTACCAAAAGGTTATGGCCATTTTCCAGTTATTTGCTGGAAAAATGTTCGATTAGTTCGAACCTATTTTTAGTAACTACTTAATACATTCCCCCGATAATTACCTAAACGCCATTAATTACGTTTTTAATAATTACAGGTACTTTAAAAAACGAATACGAACCTTATATGGAAATACTAATAAGCAACAACATACGGTTAAAAAAATATACGACCTGAAGCAAATTACGTTTGCTGCAAAATACGTAACCGAATTTAATCGATTAGCAGCCATCTTTAAGCTACCAAAAGAAGCGTTATTTTTTCCTTTTTATGACGGTTTAAAGGAACAAATTAAGGACGAAATGTTTAAAGTCCCAAAAAAAGGACCTTTTAAGGAATACGTTAATAAGGTTATCATTTCCGACCGACGTATTTTTAATCGGTATCTTAAAAGGAAAGGTACCGGCAGACGAAATGGTAATAAACGTTTTAACAGTAATAAAAAAACAAAAAATAAATCCCAGAAGGAAGTTAATATAATTTTAGCGGAGTTTAAAAAAGATAAGTCCAAAGTTAAATATTTTAATTGTAACAAAAAAGGCCATTTTAAAAGCGAATGTTATTTTCCACAGAAAAAGGGAAATTCCCAAAAAAATTCCTAAAGGGATAGGATTCCCTAGCCCAAAAAAAAAATCCGCGCGGCCGAACGAGATACAGATAGCAAAAACGAGGATGAAAGGGAAATAAACGTTACTTCCACCAATCAGGAATTTACCATTATTACGATTAGCAGGGTCAGAAATAGCGACCCAGACAGTAAAGATTGCACTATTTGCAAAAGTATTATGGCCAAAGTTTGCAAATATTATCCAGGACGAACAAGCTCCAAAGTAGCCATTACGCTAGAATATATTTGTTACCTCGATACACAAAAGTATAAAATATACGATTAAAACGGTTAGTTACGAAAAGATTTCGATAACCATGGATAGTTATCCCCAAAATATTATATTTTGCCGGAATGTACAGTATACCCCAAACCCGTAAATAATTATAGGTTTCTGCATTTTACTGCTTGTTATAATTATAACTACCTTATTCATTAACGAACTAAAGAAGATAATAACTTTTGGCTAGGGTATAATAAAAAAACGCTTACAGAATTAGACGATAAATGCAAATGTACAGAAATTCCTTAATGGCCAGATTACCCTAAGTTTTGTTACCTATATCCCGAATCAAAATAAAGCTAGAAGGTTATAGCGCAAAAATGCTTATGTTACGCGCCAGTACCATACGACAAATACAACTTCCTAGCTATAAAAATACCCCCTTCGGAAATTTACCCTTCTAACCCCCTAATTCATAAAATACCAGACCTAAGGAAAAATTAAAAAAAAATAGTTATCTTTAAATGCCAGCTTGGCAACAAAAAATGGTTCAGGTATATAGATAACCACTGCACCAAACATGCAGCCCGAAAGGTACGTAAATAAAGACGCCTTTTAGCTTCCAAAACCCATCAATTAAAAAACGGCAAAGGCCCTCAAAAGTAAGGTACCGAGGAGCCCCTATATACAAAACCTTATATAAGGCAAAAAAAGAAATACGGAATTAGATCGAAATTCCCATCTATTACGGAAATAAAACATTTAACGCCATAATCGATTCCGGAGCAGAAGGAAATTTTATTTCCCTTAGGATAGCCGAAAAATACTAAATCCCTTAAAAATATAAGCAATAATCTTATAAGTTACGAACGGATAATAAAAGTTTATTTACTTACGATAACGGACGAATCCTTCGAAAAATAAAGGAACTTAAGGTCCAGATATAAGGATATTTAGAACGAATTATTTTTAATATCGCCGACATTTTAGGATATGATATTATTTTAGGAATACCGTAACTTCGTTCTAATAATTTACGAATTAATTAAAGAAAATAAACGTTTTTATGGAATAATTTTAAGGAAAAAATCCATAAAATCTGTTATATAATTAAAAAAACTAGGGTTTTTAACCTAATAATAATAGTACCCTTTAAGTATCGATAGTTTAAGAAACTATTTAAGGAACGAATCCGAAAGAAGTTACTTAATTATAATTAATAGGATTATAAAATTCCCATTAAAAAAGAATATTACCCAAAGTTTTATCAGATTTATTACATAAATCTTAAAAAAATTAAGGCTTTTTGGAAAAGTTTTTAGAAAGATTTGGTTAAAGGTTATATCCAAAAATCCGAATCGTCTGCAGGTTATCCTATAATTATGGTACCAAAAATAAAGGACGGCAAAATCAGGATCGATAAAAACGGAGATTTAATATACCGACGAATCCATAATTACCGCCAACTAAACGATATTACCGTAAAAAATGGATATTTTTTAATATTAATAAATACCATAAGGGAAAATGTTAGCAAAATTAAATGGTTTATAATATTAAACCTACTAAACGGTTATTACTTAATTCGAATGGCTAAAAGCGAAAAGTAAAAAACCGCCTTTAAAATAATTTACGGATATTACGAATACCGGGTTATACCTTTTGGGTTAATTAATGCCCCAGCCAGTTTCCAACATATATTGATAATTATTTTACGCAAGTTCCTGAACCAATTTATGTTCGTTTATTTGGATAATATTTTTATTTACTTAAAAATTTTGGAAAAGTATAAGAAATATATTATTTAGATATTAAAGGTACTTAAAAAAGCCAACTTGCTAGTAAACGCAGAAAAAAACGTTTAATATATCCAGAAACTAAACTTTCTAGGTTTTATTCTTACCTTTGGACAAATTTAAATCTAAAATTCCAAACTAAAGGCAGTTAAAAAATGGCTTATCCCCGATAAAGCTACCGTTACTAACATCCGTTAATTTTTGGGATTTATTGGTTACGTACGGCATTTAATAAAAAATTACGGTAAATTTGTTAATCCTTTAACTAAATTTATTACAAAGGAATATATTAAGAAAGAATTTAAGCTTTTTAAGAAAGCTAAAAAAACGTTTTAAGCGTTAAAAAACGTAATTACCAACAAATTTATTATACGATTACCGGACCCAGATAAAAAAAAACGCCTAAAAATAAATACGTCGAATTATGTATTAGGTACTATCCTAAAATAACAAAAAGATAATAAATGGTACCTTATAACATACTACTCCAAAGCACTACAAAATACAAAATTCAAATACCCGATTTATAACAAAAAATTATTCGTTATTATTAACACCTTAAAGAAATAAAAACTTTTCCTTAATAAGATTAAAAAACCATTTAACATTTATTCCGATTACAAAAATTTTACCCATTTTATAATAACATAAAAACTAAATAAACGTTACGAAAATTGGATAATTTTCCTATCCAAATTTAACTTTAAGATTTACTATATTAAAGGTAAAAAAAATATCCAAGCAAATATTTTAAATCGAAAAGGAAATTATAACTTAAAAGTTTCCAAACGACATATACAAATATTATATCGTAAGGATAATAGAACAATATAGTTATATATAACCTTAAAATAACTTACTCCAAAGGAATTGGTTCGATTTAAAAATTTTTACGACCCAAAGGAACGAAAGGAAATTAAATAACTAAAGGAAAACGACAAAAACCAACTGTTATTTTACGGCAAAATTTATATTCCCCGCCAGCAACAAAAAGAATTCGTTAAAAAATTCCATAAGGATCCTTTATATAGATACCAGGAAATATTCAAAACCATTAAACGACTTCAAAAAAAATACAACTTTTTAAAATTCCGCCAAATAATTAAACAAGTAATTAAGGATTATAACATTTGCAACAAGGCAAAGGTAACCCGTTATAAACCGTATAATTTATTACAACCTACAAAAATACCTAATAAAGTATGGAATACCATAACTTGGAATTTTATTACTAATTTTTTTGTATCGAAAGATCCCGTTACTAAAATCGAATACGATACAATATAAATAATTATTAATAAACTTACCAAATATAGGTACTTTCTACCTTTTAAAAAAACTACGACGGCAAAATAATTAGCTTACGCCTTTATTCGATATTATCTCGACAAATATGGAATGCCAAAAAAAATCATCTTTAATCGAAATAAACTTTTTACGTCGAAATTCGGTACCAGCTTTTTTAAGCAAATCAGTACCAAATTTAAGTTTTCGATAACCTACCACCCCCAAACAAATAATTAAACAGAACAATTTAACCAAACCTTAAAACAATACCTACGAAATTACATTAATTATTAACAAAATAATTAGGTCGAACTTTTATTACTTGCACAAATAGCTTATAATACGTCCGTTAACGAAGATATGGGTATATTACCTTATACAGCTATATATGGATATAATACAATAACCTAACGGCCCGAATAATCAATACGTAAAATTCCAGTTATTAATGCGATAATTTTACGAATAAAAATAATAGTAATAAAAATTAAAACAATATAGGCCCGACTTTAAATTAAATTACAGTTCCTATAATAAAGGATGGCCCAATACTATAATAAGAAAAAAATTAAAGGACCAATTTTAACGAAAGGAAACAAAATTTATTTGTTACACCAAAAATAAAACGTAACGTTAAACTTATCCCAAATCAAAACGAAAAAACCTAGTAACAAACTTAATTTCAAAAAACTTAATCCGTTTAAAATTAAAAAAGTTATTTCAAAAACTAACTATAAACTGTTATTATCCAAAACCATAAAAATATACCCTATATTCCATATTTCCTTATTAAAGCTAACCTTAAAAAACGCCCCGCTTAAAAAAAACCTTAAGATCGAAAAAAACGATAACGAATACGAAATCGAAAAAATACTAAACTTTAAAATAATTAAAAACAAAATCTAGTACCTGGTTAAATAGATAAATTGCCCACCTGAAGATAACATTTAAAAACTACTTAAGCACCTAACGAATACGATAAACCTAGTTAAAAATTTTCGTCGGCAAAATCCTAACCGACCGTTTCCAATACGGCTAAGGTCGCAGGCAATAACGGTCCCCCGCCCAAGTCCAAACCTTCGGCGTTCCAGCCGAAAAAAATAAACGCCTTTATTGCTGCGTTTATTTCAAAAGCAAACTGCGCTTGTTCCGCTTTAATATGCCGTTATTCTTTTTCCATCCTTTCTTAATCTTCCAATTAATCCTATTTAAATCCTTCCTTTAAAATAACGATAACTTTCTTTTTCAAAACTTCCCGTTAAAAACGAAAACGTTTTAATCGACTAACGAACTTTCTCGTTTTTTCTTAATATGCGATCAAAATATCCTTTACCTTCCGTTACTTTTTTTGTAAACGATTATGTTCCTTCCTAATTTTCGATAAAAAATTTATTTCCAAAACGTTATACGCGAAACGCTGGTAACGAATGCAACAATTACAATTCGGAATATCTTTCATAAAAAAATATTCTTTTTCCTTAAAATAAATACAGTTCGAATAAAAATTAATGTTTAAACTAAACTTTTTAATGTTTTCTGTACGATTAGTACGAAATTTTTGCTAACGTAATCGCGATTTTTTTTTATCTTTTTCGATTCGATCTGTTATGATAAAATTAGCTAAAAAATTACCCCTTTAACAAAATAAAAAGGATATTTACGGTTTTTATCTTTGGAACAAAAATTCTTGGAAAAGGGGAATAATGTTACAGTACAGGAATAAAGGTTTCCGTCTTGGAAGGGCCTGTCCTTAGGGGTCCTAGGAAAAGGTTCCGACCGGGTAAATCTCGGGCGAAAAAAAGCTTAACTTCCCCGCGCCAAGATCCAAATGATTTAAGTAATTTAGGTAATCTAACTAGATTATATAGATCATATAAATCCACGACATACTTATTAAATCCAGAATAGATATATAACGATCGGTTTTTTATGTAAATAGCACCTATTTAATTTCGTTCTTTAATTATTAATTTAAGCTTTTAACTAAAGGTAACTATACCGTTCTTTAATTAAAGGAAGAGTCCGTAAATCTCTTTAACGAATACCTTATTTATTGGTTATTATTACCTACAAATCAAGAACCCCCATTTCGGATACTGCTCATACCTCCAGGTGGATATATGACAGGTTCGTTACATACACATATAATCCATACGATAGATACTATACCCAGTATCTTCGAATACGATAACTAATCAATGGTCTTCACGGTTAAGATAATAATTATATTAATATAACCCCTTAATTAACTAAAAAACTGGCCAGGTAAAATTTATTATACCCTTTATTAAAGAAAACGATTTAAAAAGAATCTTATTATTTAACCGATAACTACGACGGCAAATATAGATATAAAAATAGGACACAAACCTTATTACCTAAAAGGATATAATAGATAAAAAAAAAGCTAAAATAAATATATACGACGTATTATTACCATAATTAAAATACAGTTATATAAAATACACGATAACTTATAACATTAGCCCTTAAAACTAAAAAAATAACTAAAATATTACCATAATATTATAAATACGTAAAGCTTTTTAAGAAACAAATCGAAATAAGATTGCCGGAATATAATAAATAAAATTATAAAATAAGCTTGAAAAATAACAAAACGATTATTTTTTATCCTATATATAACCTAAATTAACAAAAATTGTACGTATTACGAGAATACTTCGAAAATAAATTGCGCAAAAAATTTATTAAACGTTTTAAATTACTAATAAAATACCTTATATTTTTCGTACCAAAAAAAAAGAATAAAAAGTTACGATTAATAATCGATTACCGATAATTAAATAATATTACGGTTAAAATTTTTATATTTTTACCCTTAATTATTAAAATAAAGGATCGCCTTTATAAAACCAAAAGGTTTATTACTTTAAACCTACGAAACGAGTATAATATAATCCGCGTTAAATTAAAAGATAAATAAAACATAACTTTTAAGACCAAATACGGATTATATAAATATTTAATAATACTTCTTAGGTTTATTAACGTATTTATAACGTTTTAAAAGATAATTAACTATATATTACGTAAATATCTCGATATTTCTGTTATTTATTACTTTAATAAATATTTTTATTTACTTAAATTCGGAAAAGGAATATAAAAAATACGTTTATAAGGTTTTTTAAATTTTATAAAACGTTAATTTGTTAATTAACGCCGAAAAAAACGAATTCCATAAATAAAAAATACCGTACCTAAAATACGTTATTATCCTGGGATATATTAAGATGGATTTTAAGAAAATAATAGCAATTTAAAAATAAAAAATATTTATTATAGTTATCGAAATCCAGATTTTCCTTAAATTTGCTAACTATTACCGGAAGTTCGTTCGCAATTTTAGCGAAATCGTAATATTTTTATCTAACCTAATTAAAAAAAAACCCGAATTTTAATAAATAGCCGAAATAATTTTTTTTAAAAGATTAAAATTGTTACGGTAGGGCTTAAGTCAGGTGTAACCAGTCTATTCCTATGGGGTCGGGTCAGGACAGAACAGACTTTTGTCCCCTTGTAAGGATAGGTAAGGGCCTAGGGCCCTTATATAAAAAAAAGGTAATAAGGGGTTTAAGAAAGGAGGGTAGGTTATATAAGGTATGCCAGCCTTAGGCCGTTAGGCCTATTATAATAACTATCTCCCCCCTTTTTTATAATGACGGCCCGGTATTATGTATGTATGTAATAGGTAGGGATAATATCGTTAAGTAATATGGTTTTATTATTATAATCTGGATTATTTAAAGTAATATTTATTATATTTATAAATATATACGATATTTCTAAGTAACTACCTTATTTTACGCCTATTTCCGTTTATAATTAATTTAATTCCGTATATATGTATATAAATATTATCCAGTTTTTTTAACCTTTTAACTTTTTTTTTTGTAAACTTAAATTTTTTTTTTACGTTTGTTCATATACTTTATATTCGTTTACTTTTCGGATTTTAATTATATATCTTTTTTATTTTTCCGTTTCTGAATTAATTATTATGTTTTTTTAAGGTTAAAGTAAGAAAATACGTAATTATCGTTATAATTCGCGTTTTATGGCCTAGTTTTTATTTCCGTTATTTACGTATATTACCCTTATTTCGGTAAGGCCGAAAATATTTTTCGTTTTTACCGAAATTTCTTTTTATAGGTTTTTTATACGTTTAAATTTCCGGATTTTTTTATTTATATTAATTACTTTAGTAATTATGATATATATAAATCTGTAAGTTAATTTATCTTTTATTTATATTATTTTTATTAACGTATTAATTATTTTTGTAAATATTTTATTATTATAATTTTCGATATAATCCGTTTTTAAAAGTTTATTAAATAGTCGATTAAAATATTCGATTAAACAGACGAAAACGACGAAAGTAATCTTATTTAAGGTATAAGTTTTAATTAACGTATTTTTTTTGTTATTATTTAATAACGTTTAGTTTAGGCCTTTTTTTAAGTATTTTTTATTTACCGGATAAAATTTGGTTTAACCGGTAAGGTTGGTATTATTACGATAAGTTGCTTTATTTTTTTTATCGTTCCGGGCGTAATTTATTAATATTCCGTCGGTTTTAAATAATTCGTCGTAAGTATTAATTAATAGTTATTAGTTACCGTACCTTATTTTTTTTTCGTTATACGGTTTCCGCGTTTTTAATTATAAATATTTCCCATATTTTAATAATTTTATTCCGTAATTAATAGAATTAATTTGTTATTAAAAAGAAAGTTTACCGTTATTAAACGTTTCCGCGTTTATTATTTAAAGATTACGGTTTTAATGCTTAGTTTGCGGTTTATATAATTTTTATTCAAAAGATAAAAAAAGTTTTTTACTGTAATAATAATACTTTAAATTTTAATTTAAAAAATTTAAATAATAATAATTAGGATAATAAGTTAATTTGTTTCGTTATAAATATGCGAAACTTTTTAATTTAATTCGGTAAAGTTTTAAAATAATTTCGAACTTTTTAAAAAAATAAGTTCGTTCTTTAATATTATAATTAAAAAGATATAATGTATATTATTTTTTATAATAATTTTATAGGTTTTTTAAAACGGTATTATTAATGTTTTGGTATTTTTTAATAATAAAAATATTTTTATATAATTATTACTTAATTAATTTATTTTATGTTTTTGAATTCATAAAATAACTTATTTTTTCGTTATTTTTGTTATCGGTAATATTTGGTAATAATTTTTTAAACGTTTTATATATTTTTATTATTAATTTATTAATTATATTTAAAAAATTTATTTATTTATTTTATTTCGTACCATAATTACTTTTAAAATGTACGTTAACATATAACGTTTTTAATCTTTTATTCGGTATTTTGTTTAATTCGGCTATTATTAATAAATAATTAATTTTAATTATTTAAGGTTTTAATAATTAGATTAGGAAAATAAGATATAAATGGTTATATTATTAAAAAAGGATTAAATAATATAATTAAGAACCTATTTTGTTAATAATACGGAATAATTTAATATATTTAGGAGCTAATTTATAATATTTAATCTTTAAGTTTTTTGTTAATAATTTTATATTTGTTTTATTTTAAAAGTAAAAGATTTATGTTTATTATTATCATATATTTTATACGTTTCGGTCGTTTTTTATTATTATTCCTTAATTTATTTCAGATTTTTTTTTTAATTTTTAAATTTTGGTTTATATTATAAAACCTTTTATTAAGGTACTTTAATTTTCGAAGAAAATTTTAAATTTAGGTTTGTATTAATATAAAGTTTCGAAAAGGGTTTTTTTAAGTAATATTATTAATTATAAAATTAATTATAAAAAGAGTTTCGGGTAATAATTTGGGCTAGGTTAATTATTAGTTTTCGATAAAATAACGGAAATAATATTTAAGTATTTGATTTATTTTTTTTGTTTGCTTATTAGTTTTAGGGTAAAAAGTAATCGAAAATTTTTATTTAATTTTAGTATAATAATAAAGTTTTTTCCAAAATGTATTAATAAATATTAAACCTTTATTAAAAATAATTTTTATAAAGACGTTATAATAATATTAAAATAATAATAATAATTACGAAAAAAAATATTATTTTTATAAATCGGTTTATTATTATTAAAATAATATTAATTTTACGGCCTTAATATTAAATTAAAGGTAGTTTAATAATAATATATATAATTAGTTTTTTTATAGGTAATAAAAATATAAATAACGTTTGTAATTTATTATAAGGCCGGTAATATTTTATTTTGTTTACCGAAGCAAATAATATAATCCTTAACGTAATTTCGAAGGTTTTTTTTTAAATCCGGGCAAAAATATAATTATTCGATTCGTTATTAGGTTTTTTTTATACCGAAATAATTAACAAAAAAACTATTATGCTATATTTTTAAAATTTATTAATATACGGTTTTTTTATAAGATATATAATCGATTTTTATATTTAATTAATTTTTAATACCGATATTTTATTTAGGATTTATAAGTATATCGTCGGTAAGTTTTTTTTAAATCTACTTCTATTCGGGATTACGTTTTTAAATTATACGAATAAGGTTAATAAATATTTTCGGGATTAGTAACTAGATTAGGTTTTATAACGTTTCTATAATTTCTAATTTGGTTAAACCTTAATTTATTATTCGTATCCGTTTACGCGTAATTACTTAAGTTAAAACCTTACGTTTTTTGGGCGTTTTTTTTACGAAAATAACGTTAATTAATATTTCCGGTTTAAAAAATATTAAAAATAACTTAAAATTTACCGTTAATTTTCTTTCAAACGTAAATAATAATATTAAATTATTCGTCCTTTTTTTATATAATTAAAACCTTTCGAAATTAATTAATTAGGTTTCGTTTTTTTAATTAATATTTAATTATAAAATCGAAGGGTATAAATAATATATATTACCGGATTTATTTATAATTAAGTTTTAAAATATTTATAAAGTTTCAGAAGTTTAAATAATTTAATTTAATTTTTACGATATATTTATTACCTTATAAATAATAATATTAATATCGGAAAGATTTTACGATAATTATTATTTCTTAATCGGGCATTTTGTAATTTAGCTTTATATTATTAAACTTTCGTAATTAAAAGGTAATTAAATATTATTTTTTTAATTATTTTTTTATAATAAAATTCCAGATATAATATATTTCGAAACGTTAATTTTTACTAATATTTACTTTTTAAGGTCCAAATATATTAAGAAAAATGCTTTATTAAATATAATTATAAGTTTTTTAAAAACTTTTTTTGTTGGTTTATTTAAAAAATTTCGTTCCGGTTTTTTTTTGGTATAAGTTTTTTTAAGTAACGAATTAAAGGAATTATAATTTATAAAAACTTTTTAATAAAACGGTAATAAAAATTGCAAAACTTAATAAATTATTATATAACATAAATAAAATTGGGTTCCGGTTATTTTTAAATAATTTTTATTTTAATAAGGTTTATAAAAATTCCGTCCTTTAAAATTACGTATTTAAGGAATTTAATAAAAGGTTAATAAAATTAATACTTGGAAAATTTTATATAAAAATCGGTATTTTATAACTTTCCGATTATTTTTTACAAATATTTCGCATAAGATTTTTTATTTGTTAAAAAGATTAATATATTATTAAAATAAACGATATAAAAATAATCAAAAATATCTTAAAGAATTTAATAAATATAAGTTTAAAAAATAATAAGGGTATTAATTAATTTTATAAATAAAATAAGGAATTTATAATATTTATAACGTAAACGAAATGCAATTTTTTATTTATTAATTTTTTTAATACGGATTCGATAATAAATATTTTTAAGATTAATTTTAGAAAAAACTTTAATTTTTACGATACGGTTAAATAATTCCGAAATAAATGGAAGGATATAACGATTTTTAACCGTTACCTTATTAAATTTACGGTAATTTATATATAAACGTAATTTTTTTTGGATACGAAAAAAATAAGGATTTTAATAAATTTAGTTAATTTTTTAATTTTATCGTAAAATTTTATTTATTCGATAAAAATTTTTAACTTTTATAATTCGTTATAAGTTAAAAGATATAAAAAAAACCAAGGGGGTTTAGTATTAGATAAAAAATTAATTACATAGTCCGTTTCCTTTCGATTAAATAAAGTATTTATATTATTAATATTAAAAAAGTCCGTATAATTTCGAATAATTTTAAGAAAATTTTTAATATTCGTAAGTTTTAAAACCGAAATATCGTCGGATTCCTTTTTAATATATATTAATTTTGGTAAAGTAATAATAACGTAATAAATTATCCGGTTTTTGTAAGTTTTTACGAAAGCTTTTAACGGAAATAATTCGAAAAATATGGTATAAAAACCGTAATATTATTAATTTAAAGCCGAATTAAAAATAATACGTTAATTTATTAATATTATTTATGATAATAAGATAAAATTTCCGTCCTTTTTTAGATTTCGGTTAATAGTAATATAAAAGCGTTTAATTTAACGGGTAATTTCTTTTTCGTTTCGAAAAATAAGTTTAATTTAATCAATTCTGGTTATAAAAATAAATATATTTTTAAGTATATTTAAGTTAATAATTTAATAAAAAGTTCGTACTAATTTATGCTTTAAAATAAAACTGTAATTAATTAAATCGATAATAACGTAAGAATTTAAATTAATATTAATACGTATAAAATATTTTCTTTTCGGGAAAATGTTTATGTATAGGGTATAAAAGGTATGTAAAATAAGAACGAAAAAATAAAGATTAAGTTTAAATTTAATTATTATATTTAAACCTTTAGCCCGTTTTTTTACTTTATTTTTTTAAGGTAATAACGTCGAATATAATTTATCTTTTTATATTTAAAATAAATATTATTATTAAAGTTAAAGGTCCGTTTTGGCTATAAAGTAAGGGGTTAAACTTTTAATTTTAAGGTTTTATCGTTAATAGTACGGTCGTAAGGCCGGTTAAAATTCAAATTTTTTAATTATTACGGCTCTTTTAATTAAAAGAAGGATTTTGTTAAGGTTTTATATTAATTTTATTATTAGGATAATTTCATTTAGTATCCGGATTTTTATTATTTCTTTTTTCGTTAACGTTTTTTATTAGTTATTATATTACGATTTCCTTTTTTAACGTTTATTAGGAAATCTTATCGTCGAACCGTTAGGTTAATTATATTATTTCGTTTTTAAGGTAAATAATTTATATATTTTACGGTATTTTGTTTAAGGGTTAAAAGTAATTTAATATAATAAAACTTTATCCGATTTTCTTTTAATTTTTAAATAATTTGTTAGCTTTTTTATAATATAAGGTAATAATCGAATTTTCGGAAGTTTTTATCCGGTTATTAACGGGCTTTTTTCAGGTTGTTTATTAATTTGGCTTTTAGATTTCCCGATAATTGAATATATAATTCCGTTTATATTTTAACCGCTTTTTAATTTTTTATTAAACGTATACGTTTTTTAATAATTCCGAATTTGATTCGTATCTTAAAAAGTTATTTATAATTCTGTTTTATTTTATTTCGTATAAATAAAATTTTGGTTTATTTTTTTCGGAATTTATGTAATAAATATTCGAAAATTAGCTTATATTTTTCGATCCAGGATTTTTATTTAACGGAATAAAACCGGAAGGATAATTTATCGTATTCGAATTAAATATGCTTTTTTAAATCCATATTTAATTCTGACTTTAAATCGTTTAACGTTCGTTTATGGTTCGAAATAAATATATCCTTATTACCTTTTAAATTAAGTAAATTATTCGAATTATAAAATAAAGGATTATCTTTTTAGTAAATAGTCCGTCGGTTTTTTTTTAAGGTTTTTAATAAGCGGGTTATTTTTTTCGTTAACGCGGCTAATTTAAAACGCTTACGTCGATATTATTTTATTTTTTTATTATAATGTTTTTTTTTACTTTTACGTCCGATTATTAGATATCGTAAAGTTTTAATTATTTAAAGATATATATTATGCTTTTAAGTAAAAGTTCGTAAATATATTAACCGAATTTCGTTAACGTTTCCGGCTATTTTCGCCAAGGTTTATATAAAAACTTTTCCTAAAGCCTTAAGTAAAGAAATCGGTTATTATATTATTGGAAAATATAATTATAAAGGTATTAATAAGTATAATTACCATAATTAGGGTTATAGGTAATTTTAGGGTAAAAAAGTTTAAATTATTACGGTAAGGCTTAAGTTAGGTATAACCAGTTTATTCTTATGGGGTCGGGTTAGGATAAAACAGATTTTTGTCCCCTTATAAGGATAAGTAAGGGCCTAGGGCCCTTATATGGAAAGAAGGTAATAAGGGGTTCAAGAAAGGAGGGTAGGTTACATAAGGTGTGCCAGCCCTAGGCCGCTAGGCCTATTATGACAAAAATATAATTATTAACGAACCAATATTAATTATATATAACCCAAATTATCCCGTAAAATTAAAAACCGATATTTCGAATTATACGTTAAATATAATAATCAGATATAAAAATATTTAGGATAATTTAAACCTTATTATACTTGATTCTTATAAATTAAAAGAAACCGAATGAAATTACGTTATCTTAAATAATTTTTTTTAAGTTATATTACCGTTTTTAAGGAATTTCAATATTACCTTAAAAATTTATATTAAATTAAGGTATATATAAACCATAAAAGCTTTATCCGGTTTATTATTACCCGAAAATTAATAAAACAATAATTCCGTTACGTAAAATACCTTTCGGAATTTAATTTCGTTATTATTTATAAAAAAGAATTAAAAAATAATAAAAGAAATGTTTTTAGTAAATAACCAAACCTAAAAAAAAGTCCTTAAGGTCCCATATTAAATATTCGACCTAACGAAAAAAAGATACATAAAATTACGACAAATCATAACTATGACGGCTGACTGGCTTAACCAACTATTAAACCCTAATCGTACGGTTTACGTTGGCAGTAATACTGTAGGAATCTGAATAATAAATTAAATATAATTACGTTTAATAATAATAAATGTTAAAGGTAATTTGGGTAACCAAGTTATATTATAAGCTGGTATTATTTAAATTATAGGAAAATAACGAATGTATATATGTTATTTTTAGCTTAGAGTATTTAAGCGGCTTAAATCTTTAAGTTCGTTAAAACCTTTAAACTTATCGTAAGTTTAAAGGGTTTAAAGCGTTAAGGGTTTTAAACTTTTAAGTTAGTTACGTAACGCGGAACTTACGTCGGAAATACGTTTTAAGTTTTCCTACCGTTTACTTTTAGGCTAAACCTTTAGGTTATAATACGATTTCCTTTTTTTAAGATTTTTGCTTTTAAAAATTAATTTATTTATCTTATTTATTTTGGTAAATAACTTTCCCTTTTATATATTATTTTCGGGTTATTTTTAGTTATTATATTTAACCGTATTAAAAAACAAAACTTACTTAAACATAATAACGTTTTAATTTAATCGAAACGGATTAAAACTTTTAATTTTGTTATATTTTTTTATGTTTCGTATGTTCGTTATAAATTTAAACGGAAAGTTTATAAAACTTATTCCTATTTTGGAAAGTATTTTCGTTATATTAAATATAATAATTTCTATAATTTATTTAGTTTTTTTGTTTCTAAATATTAATAAATTTTGAACGTAAAAAAACGGTTAAAGTATAAAGAAAAATAAGCGCGAAAAACCTTTCGTTCTGCCGTTAATATATGAAACCGTTTTTAAAAATAACGTAAAGCTTTACGCCGTTACGGAATTAAAATGTTACGTTATAATATTTAAGATATGGAGGTAATAAAGAAATTTGAACGATTAAAAAAAACGTAATAGTAGCTGGAAATCGAACTGGCCGGCTTCGTACAGGCCGTTCCTTTTGCTAATTAATCCTTAAACTAGAACATTTTTAACCCTAACGTTTCCGGTATTGCTGGTAAAAACTTTTTAGTAAGCGCTAGGGTTCCGTAAAGTTTTTTATAAGCTTTTATATATTTTTTAATTCGGGGTAGCTTTTTTATTTAACCAAATACTATTTTTTTCCGTCCTCCTTTTTTGTTTCGAGGATTTTTTTAACCTTCCATACTAATACGTTTTTTGTTACCTCCTTTTTTTATTCCGTATAAACTTAAATTATATTTACTGCTAATTCTAATAGGGAAATATGAAAAACGTGGTAAAACTTAATTTTAGGAGGTAATTTTAATTAGGAATTTTTTTTAAAATTCTTTTTGCGATTTTATATGATTTAATATATTTAAAATCGAGTTTTTTGTTAGGTTATTTAGTTTGGATATTTTTAATAATTAGGTAAATTATTTCTTTTTTTTAAAAGGTTAATTCTTTTGACCTTTTTTGGTTGTAATATTTTTATATTTTGATACGTACGAATTTAAATTTAGGTTTTATTTTTATATGTAATTATTTAAGTTCTTTTAAAATACAAATTATTTTGATATTAATTAATTCTTTTTTTTTTAAATTTCGGTAAATTTTTAGCATAAAACCGAAATTCGCGTTAATTAATATTATATTAATATTTTTATAATAATTTATATTATAGGTTAATTAGGTTACCGGTAACTTTTTAACCTAATTATTTTGTTTATAGTTAACGTAATATCGTAAGTAGATTTTAAATACTTGGTTAGTTTTTTCTGTTCGGTTATCCGTTTATAGTTTAAAAAGGTTTAAAAATTTATAGTTAAAGCCTAATTATGCTATAAAGCTTTACCAAAATTTTAAAATAAATATGGTACTTTTATCGGATATTATTTTTATCGAAAATCCGTATACATTAATAAGGTAGTTAAAAAAAATACGTTAATTATTTTGCGTTTGTATTTTCATTAAAAAAATAAGAAAATTTTATAAATCGATTTATGATTATAAAAATGCTGTTATAATATATGCCTATTACTGGATTTTTTAATAATGGTAATTTAATAATAAAATCGAAAATGATTAAACTTTATGGTTATTTTGTAACTGGTAATAGTTATAATTTTCCGTATGGTTTATAACGTCGTATTTTAGTTTTGTTATATAGGTTGCATTTTTGTAAAACCTTTTTAATTACTGATTTTATTCCGGGGAAATAATATGTACGTTATAATCGTTTTATGGTTTTGTAAACTTTAGGGTATCCGTATAACTGGTGCTCGTATATTTTGCGTGTTAATTTTTTCTGGTATTTTTTTAGTATTTGGATTTTGTTAGTTTTTTTTTCTGGTAATTAATCGTTATATTATTAGACTTCCTGGTATAAGTTAAGTATTATCCTTTTAGTTATTGCAATTTATCGTAATTTTATATATCCTTTTTTATTAGGTCGAATATTTGGTGTAAAACTTTAAAAACTTTTTCCTTTAAATTTGGTCGTTTATTAAAAGCGTTTATTTTGCCATTTTTTGTCCCTTTTTATGGATAATAACGAAATTAAATTCCGAAAAATATTTTACGTAACGGAATTATCGTTTTATTAGCTTTCGGGTAATAATAAACCGGGTAAGGTTGTTATAATTTATATATACTTTAATCTGATATAAATATTTTTAAGATAATATTTAAACTTTTTAAAAACGTTAATAATAACTAGGAATTTTTTATTTAGGATACTATAATTTAGTTTAGTTCCTTTTAATTTATAAGAATAAAACGTAATAAGATATAATTTGCCTTAATTATTTTTATCGTTATTATTCTTTTTAGTTATGTACAGGATATTAACTTTTTTAAGGTTAATTTTTTTTACCTTTCGTATTTTTATAGCTATTAAGTAATTATTAGGCCGGCTGTAACGGTACGTTATCGTGTAATTACGGCTTAAGAAAATGTTTTAGTTTTTCGTAACCCTTTTCGTACTTTTAAAAGTAAGTTAAGGTTTTTCTTTTCCTAACTATACCGAAAGTAACGGCCTTATTATTTTTATCCCTTAATTATTTTTCGGGTACCGGGGTCTAACTGTTACGTTATTATTTTTTGAGGGCCGTATACTAATTTTTTATATAGCTTATTTTATCGTAATTATAACATTTAACTTGGTTTTAAATTTTTTTTACGCGGTTTCTGTCAGCTAGCAGGGGTGCGCTAGCACTCCATATACGGAAAGGCTTCCTTTGATCGGCCTATATATATTCCGTAAACAGATTATATTAAAGTGCAGTACGCGTTTTAAAGCGCCTGCAACTAGTTATATAATATAACATTATTAATAACCCCTATATCTAATAATTAAAAATCTTATTCGCTTAATTCGCATTATTATTAATTAATTAGCTGTTACTAAAACGATATAAGTTATGTATTAATAATAATTATTTACATCCTTTATTAACCATAATAATAACCGTACTAATAACGTCCGTAAATATTTATAATAATTTTAAGAATTAAGATAAATTTAAGGACAAATTTAAAACTAAAATTAAAGCATATAATTTGTAAAAATATATTAACCTTAATTAAAACCTTTTATAACTTATTAAACTTACGCCGCCCGATATAACCACTTCTTTAAAAAAACGATTTTGCCAGTCGACGTAAAAAGTTAATTTATCTTCCAAAAAAATTATATAAATTAAAAAGGTTAATCGAATAAGTTATCCGATAAATATTTTCGAAATAATAACCGAAAGTAAATAAACTTATAACTAAAATTTTACGATTTATATTTATTTAAATCGAAAATATAAATCTTTCCGAAAAATTTTTAACGAACTTATAAAATAAATTTTAAATAATATTTCTTTATCGATTAAGTAAATTTATTTAAATCCAGACGATAATTTTAAAAGTTAATACGTTAAATTATAAAAAGCCGGAAAAATTTATAATAATCGATTATTTATAAATATTAAATACGAATACGAAGAATAATTAAAATAGGCCCCGAAAGTTACGAAAAAGTTTAATAAATAAATAATAAGGTAATAAAAAATTATGGTTTAAGGTAAACGTTACGGAATTCCCGAAACGATTATGCCGGTTATTTGGACGAATTAATTATATATAATAATAATACAGATTATATTTATTTAATCGAATTTATTTATATTTTTTAAGCGGGATATAATTGAAAAAAAAAATCAATTAATTATTTAAAGGTTAAAATTAGTTTTTTAAATTATTAAACTATAACGAATTTATAATAGTTAATAAAAAACGTTAAGGTAACGTTTTTAACCTTTTACGGAATTTTTATAAACCTTTCGAATTAAAACGATTTTAATTAAAAATAAATTAAAAATATTAATAATTAATTACATAATAAGACCTTTAAAAAAGGGCTGAA
This sequence comes from Monosporascus sp. MG133, assembly GCA_004155925.1. Taxonomy (NCBI): domain Eukaryota; kingdom Fungi; phylum Ascomycota; class Sordariomycetes; order Xylariales; genus Monosporascus; species Monosporascus sp. MG133. The sequence goes on along the minus strand of QJNX01000236.1, from coordinate 25,961 downwards.
ACGAAATAATTATAACGGTTTTTAAGCAAATCGTAATAATAATAAACGAAAGCGTTAAAAGTTAAATGCGTAAGATAGACCTTATAAAGTTTACCTAAATTTTTATTATAAATTATTTTAATATTTTTATACGTTCCTTAAAAAAATCTTAAAGGATTTCCGTTTTAATTAAACGATAATAATATTGGTTTAAAAACGTATTATTACCGATTAATTTTTAAAGGAAAAAATTAACCGTTTATTAAAAAATATGAAAAAATTAATTATTTAAAAAATAAATTAATTTTAAAAGGAAATAAAATAAATTTTAAGTATTTTTTAATTTTTAATTAACGTAATATAATAAACGTTACGTTTTATTTTTTAAGAAATATATTTATTTTAAATATGAAGTTTATAATATATATTTTAATTTTATTAATAGGTTCTTAAATTATAAAACGACGATTTAAAGCGACGGAATATACGCAAGGAAAAGGTTCGTTCCGATTAATAAATACGGTAAAATAAATGTATTATTTTAAAGTTCTATAGGCCTGAAAGCGTTACGTTTATATAACGTAACCTATTACGAAAATTTTGCGTATAATTTAGTATTCTTTCGGTAACTCCGGAAAAAAGGATATTAATAAAATAATTAAAAAAAAAAATAATTTTATGCGAAATAAATTTAATTAAGTAATTATTACGTTAATAAATAAATTTAATTAATTCGTTATCGAAAATATTAACGTAATAATATTTTAAGTAATTTTAATAATTTATAAACGAAACGTTAATTTATATATAACGAAATTATTACGAATCGGTAACGGTATAATATAGTACTTAAAATTAAGATATTTAAGGCCTAAAATAATCGCTTAGTTATAATTTTATATAAAGAAAATCTGTTTAAAAAATTTTACGACGGTCGAATATTAAATTTATAATAAAACGAAAGTTAAAAAGTAAATATACCGAAAGTTAAAAAAAAAAAACGTTTTAATTAAGATAACGAATCGTTATCGATTTTATAAATTTAAAAAAAATCTTAAAGGATATAAATATATTATATTTACGACCGATAAATATTTAGGTTTTATTTAAAATATGTACTTTAAAAATCGAAAGTAAAATATATTAATTACCATATTCCGATATTTTTTAAAAATTTTAAAAAATTAAGATAAAATTATTCCGTAGATATTTAAATACGATAATAGGATTTTAAAAAATTATTAGTTTCGAAATATATTTTAGTTATTTTTTTTAATATTAAACTTAAACTTTTAATATTATATACGTAGGCCTAAAACGGGAATATAAAGTATTTAAAAGGTATAATTAAAAAAAACGATTACGATATAAAGTAATATTAAGTTATTTTCGTTTTTAATTATATATATCTTTACAATAGTAATATATTTATATAACCGTACCCTTAAATACGTTTTTTTTAATAAAACCTATATAAGGTTTATTATATTTATCTGGCATATAAAAACGACGTTATAATACGTAATCGGAAACCTTAATAAATTTATTTGCAAATATATGGCTATATAGTTTACGTTATAACTGTTACCGTTATAAAAAAAAAGAAAAAATTTTAAAAGTTAAATTTTAAAATATAAATTAATTTTTTCATCGGTTATTAGTTTACGAATATTTACGAAATCTGGAATTTATTAATTAATAAGGTTATCGTTATTTAATACCTATAATTTAACGAAAAAGCTATTTTTTTAAATAATATTAAAAATTTAAAAAATAATTTATTTTACGTTACGGAAAACGAATTACGTAAGTTATTCCGATAAGTAAAATTATTTAATTAAATTTATAACCATTTTATATATATATAAAAGGAAAATAAAAACCTAAACGGAATAATTTAACTTTTAGTTAAATAAAAGGGATGGTTTTAAAATAATATAAGTGTTTAAAAAAACGTACGGGATGGTAAAAAATAAGCTTGTTCGTATGGAACTAATTACCTTTATACGACCGTTATATTCGAATTATTTTCATCCTTTAAACCGTTACCGTTATTAACGTTTATATTAATAATTATTACGATTATTACGCCGGCAGAAATTAAAAAAATTACCCTATGTTTTTTTATTATTATTTAATCTAAAGTAACGGTAAAAAACGAAAGTATTTTACGGATTAAAAACGTAAGTTTTCCGTATATTCCGTATTATAAAAGTATTATTAAGAACGATTATAAGGTATAAAAAGCTACATTTAACGTTAAACGATTAGTTTATTTTATAAGTTTATTTAATAACCGGCCGGTAAATTACAGAAGTTTAAAAAAAATAATTATCCGAAATACGCGTTACTTTAATCGGAAAAGTTTCGATATAAAGAATTATAATAAAATTCCTAGGTTACAAAACCGAATATATAAACGTAACCTGTTATTATTGCCGTAAGGTTATAAAAAGTTAAATATATACCCGTTAAAGAAATTATTCCGTAAAACCGAAAAAATTTATTTATAAAGTTATAAAAAAATATAATTTTAAGAAACCGTAAATTAAAATTTTATTAAAAAGAAATACGTTTTAAGGTATATATAAATATATACTTATAAATTTAATAAGCATAATTGGTTACAAAAATATAAAACGTATTTCGCTATATAAGGTAATTAATAATTTAAAATTTTTTATAATAATATATACGTATTTATTTTAACTAAAAAATCGTTTCGAATTTTAATTATTATTACGGTTAAGTTCGATTTAAAATTTAAGCAATATAACGTTATAAACGCTTTCGTTAACGTAAATTTATTTTATTAAATATTTATAAAAATACCTTTAAGTTATTTATAACGTAACAAAATCCTTTTAATTAAAAAGGTATTATATGAATTAAGGAAGTTATCTTTATTATGGTAAAAGGATTTTATTAAAATATTTAAAAAGTTAAAATTTAATTTCGTTTTTTACGAATTTTGTTATTTTATTCGTTAAAAGGTAATTTCTTTTTATAAATAATATCGTCACAATTTACCGTAAAAAGGATTAAAGTTTCGTTAATTAGTTAGTTTAATAAATACGGTAACGGTATACCTTTATAAAAGATAAAGATTTATAATAATTTTTCGGTATCGAAAGGAATTAAAAACAAATTTAATAAAAAAAATTAATTATCTTAATCCGATTTTATAAATAAGTTAATTAATTTAATCCTTAAAAAAAGTTTAAATAATTTTTTAAATACGTTAATAACAGGTATCAAATTATTATTAAATTTTAATTTAATTTATTTAAATTCCGTTAATAAATATTAAAAAAAGATCGGTTTTATTTTATACGTAACGGTTAATACCTAACCTGATATAACCTTTACGGTATCCAAATTTGCTTAATTTAATCTAAATTTTAATAACGTATATTACAAAATTATTAATCGAATTATTTTGTATTTAATCGGAATTAAAACGTTAACGTTATAATTTGGAAATAAAAATTCGTTAAATATTTAAAACGATATTTTTTTTGCAGATAATATAATCGATTAAAAAACTTTTTAAACTTATGTTATAAAGCTCTTTAAAAAATAATAAAATAACGGGCAAATAAGCAAAATATAATAACTATTTCCATAACCGAAACGGAATTATTATCTTTTACGTAAGTTATAAAAAAAACCTTATTTTATTTTCGATTAATTAAAAAATTAAAAGTTAGTTTAAATATAAAACCTTTAAATATATAATATAATAATTAGCAGATTATACAGCTTATTAACGCTAACGTCGTTTTTTTATAAATAAAATTACAGTACGTAAATATATATAATTATTAATTTCGAAAAATTATAAAAAAAGATATAATTAGGATAAAATATATATTTACAAGTAATATGGTAGCTAATAAATTAATAAAAACCTTATTACGTAAACTTTTTAAGTACTTTAAAAAATAATTAAAATTAATAAATATTATAAAAACTTTAAATTAATAGAAAAAGTTTTTAAAAATTATTTTAGATAAGGAACTAGCTAATTAAAAGAATTTAATTGCCGGAGGAAAGATAAAATAAATAATTATAGCTTTAAGAAGTGATAAAGAGTAATAATTAACGCCGTAATTGTATCAAAGCGTTAAAGAGGTATGTTAGCTAGCAGGGGTACGTTAGCATTCCATATACAGAAAAGCTCCCTTTGATCAGACCATATATGTTCCGTAGATAGATTATATTAAAATGCAGTGCGCGTTCTAGAGCGCCTGCAACTAGTTATATAATACAACATCACTGATGACCCCTATATCTGACAGTTTCCAGCTTTATAGGCCTTGGAGCTGTTCCGTAGGCAATAAAAGGTATATCGCGTTTCTTGGTTTAGTTAGTTTCCGCGAACCTGGAGTTGGGAACAAATTGTTCCTTTTACTTTTATTATCGTTTATATTATCGGTTATCGATTTTTATTACCTTTATAATATACTTATTTAAGGTAATAAAATATGCCATTTTGATAATTTTATTTTTAACGTCGTTTTTTAAGCTTTTATAAAAACTATCGATTAAATTATCGTTTTTTTTCGTTTATGTATCTTACCTTAACTATAAGGTTCTTAAACATTATTACGTACTTAAACGTTAATTTTTTTTAGCTTTAAATCGAAAATATTTTACGTTACGGTTTTTTTTTATTTTTAAATTTCCGAAATTAACCCTTAATTCTTTTCGAAATTAATATATTATTCGAAAAGAATTTTAATAACTTATTATTAATCCAACTTTCTTTTTTCTAGGTAATTTCGTAAAATAGGCTTAAATTAATTTAAAGTATCCCTTTTAAGGAACGCTATAACCGTAAGGATTTTGTCGGCCTTATTAGTAATTTTTTTAAAACGGAAATAAATACGTACTTAAGTTAAGAAGTTTTATACCTGATTTTTCCTATCGTAAGGTTTAAATTTTTTTGGACTTAATTTTGATTTCGTTAACTTAAAAAATACTAACTTAAATCTTAAGGTATTAAACAACCTTTTCGAATTTTTTTAATTATATCCTTATACTGTTATATTATAAGTTCCTGGGCGCTTGGTATCGATACATTAACGGTATAACGTATTGCTTAAAATTTAACGGTATTATTAAATAAAAACTTATAACGTATAACGGCTAATTAGCTTAATTAATTATTAAACCTTAATCGTACGGTTTATATTAATAATAATATTATAATAATTTAAGTAATAAATTAAAAATTTAATTTCGTTTAATAATAATAAATAATAAAAATAATTTAAATAATTAAATTATATTATAAATTAATATTATTTAAATTATAAAAAAATAACGAATATATATATATTATTTTTAATTTAACGTTTTTAACCGCTTCGATAACTTTTTACCTCTCGAACCGTTTCGAACTTATCGAACGCTTATATTAATTTAACCGGCTCGATACTTATTAACTAATTATCGTAATCGAGCCCATCAAGCAGGTTACGTAACCAGGGACCTACCTAGTTTTTCCTTTTTGAACCTCCAACCGTACCTGGTTCCGCCAAGTTTGTTGGGCCATATAAAACTTATGTTTAATTTATATTTTAAATCGTTATTTTTATATACGAAACGTTTTATTAAAATGGTTGCCAATATAATCGTAAAATATACCGGACGGAAAGTATTTTCGTTAAAATATAAAAATTATAATATTTTTATTAAATAACGGTAAACGGTAAATTAATTAATACGTAAATTAATACGTATTTTTGTTATTAATTTAATTTAATACATTAATTATATTATACTTATATTTATTAAGGTAAATTTTTTTAAAAGCCCTTATAAACCTTATATTATAAGGCCCGATAAAGTTTTTATTATTTAAGAAATAAAAACTTAATATTTAAAAGTAAGTTAGATATTTTTAATTTTATCCGTAACGAAAAAATATATAAAATTTAAGTTACTTTGTTTTTTTATTATTTTTGTAATTTTGCTAATATTTATTTTTAAAAAATGGATAACGAAAAAAAGTTTTTATTAATTTAATTTAATCGTAATTTTCCGATATTAAAATATATAAAAAGTTATTTCTGTAAGTAACGGATAAGTTTAAATTACGTTTCCGGTTTTATAAATTTCGGTTAGTTAATTACTTATTTTATTAACGTATTAATTTTCGTATTAATCTTTTTTTTTTACTTTAGTTCGAAATATAAGTTTTATCGTTTTAATTATTTTTTAAAAATACTTTCGTATTTTTAACTTATATTTACCGGAATATTAAAAGAAATAATTTCTTTCGGTTATAATATCCGTAAGTTTCGTAAATTTTAATCGTTTTATTTTTGCGGCCCGGTTAAGTTTTGGAATAATACGGTAACGTAATAGTTCGAAATAGCCGTTTTCCGTATGGCTTTTAGGGAAAAAATAAAATTGGCGGTAGTATTAATATATATTCCGAAAGTTCTTCCGATTACGTTTAAAGTTTTCATAAATAATTTTTTTTAACCGTATAATTATTTAGTTTATAAAATATAATAAATTAAATAATTTAACTAAATTAAGAAATTCGTAATTAACTTTGTTTAATTTATAAAATAAAGTAATTAATACGTAAATTAATACGTTAATTAATATATTTTTAATAATAATTTTATTATAAAAATAAATATAATTATTAATTTATTATGTTTTAATGTTGTTATAATTTTTACCTAATGGGTACCCATGGGTAGTTAGCTCGTAAGTAAGTAATCGTGGGTAATTTGGGAAAAAATGCCAAGCCACCCATGGGTGGTTACCCACTGTCGTGGGTAGTCCGTGGGTACCCATTGGGTACCCATTGCAAACCCTAAGGATTTGCGTCTGCATTCAGGGAAGCCTTGTGACAAACCTCCGATGTGCGCGAACTGCAAAGGCCCTTTTCAGGCGGGCCACGATGGATGCGCAGCGGCCCCTAGAAGGATAAACGGCCAACTGATCAAGCCCAGCAGGATGGAGCTGCGAAAGAGATCCTCGGCTTGTTACTCGTGTGTGTGCCGAAAGTTGCAATAGACGTATGCAATGCCGACGGTCTCGTCGTCCGTGAAGCGACATGTAAGTTCGTCGACAACGATTGATGTCAGGATTGTCTTTCCGGCTCCAGGAATGCCGGGGCAGAATAGCGTCCGCTTGCCGGCTTGCAGCCATGCCCGAAACTCGGGCGAGTCCAGAAGCCACTGGCCGGTTCCCGCCTGCCGCCGAGTGATAAAGTCGCTCTGCTGTGCGGCGTAATCGATTGGAGTGAGCCAGTCGAGAACTGCACGTCGGTCATGGTCGTCTTGCCGCTGATTGAGTAGGTCGATGCCTTTCCTCGCCGCGATCATTGCTCGGCTGCTACAGGTTAGCGTCGACATGCCCTCAAAAGCCGAGAGTACGCGTACCTCGAAATCTGTGCAATACATGTGTTGAGGAGCGTGGCATTCGAAGTGAGCCGATCTCGAAGCTGGCGGATGTCCTCGGGTTCGAATTCTAGTCTTTTCCACACTCTCTTCGCCCTCTGGCCGAAGCTTCCGCCGCGAGTTTGCCGGTTGCCGTACTTGTCGAGGATCTTTTCCAAATCGAGGAGAACATTACGACAGCTGCCCGCAATTTCCCGGAGACTCGCCTTCTGTCGTTCGTTGAGCTCGCATTCGGACACAACGACTTCGGCATCCTGAACAACGATATCAAGGCTTCTGACTCTGTGGAGCTGTCAGCAAATAGTGACCCATACACCCTATCCACTTACTCATCCGAGACTTTTTGGAGCTGGCTCGGCGCGCCGACAAAGTCCTTCCGAAGCTTCTTGACAAGATGGATAACGGTGATGAAGTCACCAATGCTGAATCCGAAGCTCATCTTGCCGCCGTTCTCGCTTCAATTTCATTGGGATATTGGATGGTGACAGGTCATGTTAGGGACTTCCGTCGCAGCGTGGAGAACTACCATGCCACCACAACCGCCGGAGACGGCTTTCGGCGATGGCTCTTAGCAAAGGTGGGCAAGAGGAATCCACAGCGACAACCCTGTTGCCCAAGGGAGGCTTTAAGGACGCAGGCTCGTCCCGGGTGAAGTACGGTTGGGCTCGGCCTGCACAGTCGGGCTTCAACTAGTGGAACGGCGAGGGCTCGATAGTTAGAAGTTGAATCACGAACAAGTGCCTAGGCTGATTTTAGCAGAGGAGGTGGTTGTGGCACGACAGCGTTCCAGTATGGAAGTCGGGCACCGTCAAGCCATCCCGGGCCGAGTCTGGCGGGGTTAGGCAGACTGCAGCACAGCCGCAGCCACGCGGTGTGCGGCTCTCATACTGGACCTCGAGATGGTGCCAACCAGAATGGACTTCCATCCGAAGAAATAGCGCGAAGGTTAGTAAAGAGAGAACACGAATAGTATAGTATTTGTGGTACCGTTGGCAGGGAGGGTAGCGCGCACAATTACGGTCAGGATAGCTTCGGTGCTGTGAATCCTGGCACGGCGCGGCGCGCCTGCCCTCGGCACGCGAACCTTGCCCACTGCGTACACGATGGACTAGCGCGTCGCGCCGTCCACGACCTTCCCGCGAGACTTAAGATCAGAACATCGTATCGCAGACGTTCACGATACATCTGCGGCGGGCTGAGTTCGCGGGTACCTTTGCACGACTTTTCGCCGCTGTCTCGCTACTGGAGAGGGTACTTCGCCGCCATTCGTCAACAGCAACCACCACAGCCTTCGTGGTGAGCGACGGCAGAGAGGCGTTGCCGCCACTACAAGGGCGCTGCTGTATGCCATACGGGTTGTCCAAGACGATGCCATTCCGGGCGCACGAAGACTTTTTTAGTAGCTTCTGCACTCTTAAGCGTTGCGTCTAGCTACCTCAGGACGCTCTTCAAGCCCGGCTTCAAAGAAGTCTCCAGACGCGACGGGGAGACTGTCCAAAGATCGCCATGGGTGAGGATGATCCCGAGGCGATGGAACGATCCTTTCTCTTCTTCACTACCAGAACCTCGAGGCCTACTACTGTCAATAACTCCGTATCACAGAGACTAATTCTTGGAGGGAGTATCTCGACAGGGGGTGGCGGATGCCCGGGTCCCTGAAAGGACAGGAGCGGGGTACGGAGATCACGTGCTCCACGCTCGGATCGGGGGCGCATCGCCTCCGATGCGGCACCTCTTCGTTTCACCCTCGACTTCACAACGACAATCATCCTCTTGAGCTGAGCCCAGCTTTAGCATCTGATAACCACAGACATTCCTAACACTTCAGGTCTTCCTCACCAAGTCGGGATACGAGAGATCGCAAAGAGAATTACGGCAGTCGGTTTCGCAGAGTATTCAGTGATAGGACGATGCGTCGATTTTTACCCTTGCGAGAGTTGCTCATTGTTCGCACAATAAACGTCAGCAAATGTCCGGTTTCGAAGTCGCAGGTATTGTTCTAGGAACCATCCCCCTAGCTCCTTCCTCAAGTGGAGAGGCCTCCTCGACACGCTCATATTCCGCCTGAAGCTGCAAAAGACTTTCTTCTACCTACAGATACTTGAACTCCTCCGCGAAGCTAGGGTCCCGGAGCTCGATGACAGGATAGACCTAGCCGAGGAAGAATGCGTGATAATCCTGCGTAACGCGAAGACAGGTGAAGGGGCGCGGGAGTATCTCGGCGGGCTGTACGCGACATTCCAGGATGTGTTGGATCGATACGAGACATGTCTCAAGACTATCGTTGCAAAACTGGGTCATATACAGTGTCTGCCTGGGGTGAGTTGTGCACGAGACGAGCTGGGGGTTTGAGCTGTAGCTGACGCAATTCCCTAGACGAAACGAGACGGTTTGGAAGCAGTCTTGACCGCGAATGTAGCCAAAGATGGGAAGTTTGCGTTTTCTGAGCGGCTGGCCTTCACCATTGAGAGAGGCAGCCTCAAGGTTCTGTTGGAAGAGTTACGAGAAGAGAGGCTCTCCCTCAAGGAGATCATCAAGGGCCTAAAGACCGAGCAAAAGTACTTCACAATGGAACCTGCACATGATGCACGGAAACTCGCCGCAAACCTGACAGAGGTGCAGGAGAAAGCGTCATCGCTGTTCACTGCGATGTGTAACAGTTGCACCTGCGCCTGCCACCGGAAACATAAAGTCCTCATGAGGCTCGACAATAGGGTATCGCAAAGGGACAGACGTAGGGCGATTAGGAGGATCAAGGAGCCTACTATTTTCACGCTCGTCTTTGACGTCGAAGATGGCTTACAGGAGGCTGGCGTCCTTGCAGCAGCCGAGAGCCGGGAAAATGATGGGATGTTTTTTCAAAGAGGGTGAGTGGGAGAAAGTATCAACACGCCTGAGATCAACAGCTAACACCGTAGACAGTGGTCTGAACGGACCTGCAGTAACAATGGCGCCGTCTTTGCCCACGGTTACTTTTAGCCCTACGTGCTCCAGCCCATCGGTTGCGACGCGCAGAAAGTCTGTCGCAGTTATCGATCTATGTCAACATGTGAAGGAAGCACGCACGCAAGGTCAAATTCTTGCGCTCGAGCTCGTTGCGGAATCACTTCAGGTTTCATACGACCCAGGGACACATCAGCGAGACTTCGCCTCCCCGGTCACATTGGAACAGCTTCTGACAGAAGGATGCCGCGACGATGACGTCCGGTTAACACCGAAGCAACAGACGATGCTGGCGCTCGATGTGGCTTCATCACTTCTGCAGCTGCGACAGACATGTTGGTCGAATATGCCTTGGAACAACAAGCAGATCATGCTCTTATTCCAGAAAGCGGTGGGCGATCAGGAGACGACAGAGGTATGCGGGCCGTTTATCCAACAGACAATCCACGCAACGGTGGGCAAGGCCCCTGTTAGCGCCAGCCCGACCCCGAAAGGCGCGCTTCTCGAGCTCACCATCCTCCTGCTGGAGATATGGCACCATAAACCCATGGCGATGCGGATGACAAAGCTCGGGACGCAAAATGCGGACACACCCGAGGCGCGGCATATTGCGGCAATCCGGTGGCTGGAGATGACGCACGAGCGCCTTCCGCCGCATCATCTCACGGCCGTCGAGCAGTGTCTGGCTATCTGCTCAGGGAGACTGTGGCGGTGGAATGACGGTGATTTCCAGAGACAATACTGCGAGAACATTATCAAGCCGCTGCGCGAGAGTTGTAAGGCGTGGTAGTCTATGTCCGGAAGGGATCCGTGGAGTGGCTAACATTGACACCGAGTTCGAGGTAGTGGCAGATCCATGGTCGGATCCACAGGGACAGGATTGCGAGGCCAAATAGTTGGTTCATGTAATCCGTAGGTATCTATGGTAGTATTTGCACATATAATGGAATGATTCAACGCAGTCAAGATAAGGTCTGCCACAGTGGGTTGGATTTGAAATGGGGGGCCGCCTAATTTCTGTTGCCCCACCCACCCTGTGGTTGAATCAAACTTCAGTCACTGTCCTCTCCATCCCACTTGAATGCCGCCGACAAGTCAATAATCTCCCTCTCAAAATGCTCCGTCCCCACAGCATTTCGAAGCAAAGGAAATATCGTCCGATCATGGCGGCAGAGGTGGCCAAGTATCGACATGCTCTCGATCAGCCTCTCGAGTGGACCCACCATCTTGGGCGAAAACCTCTTGGCGACATCGAGAGGCTGATGTGGCACTCCGTCTATGTCCACTCGACTGTATGGCGACAATCCAAACCCCAGGAACACTCTCAGCTGCTTCAGTCTGTTATACTTGCAGCAGAGATGCTGCAGGCCCCAGCTCCCGCGGAATGCCTGTGTCACATTACCTTCGTCCAGCAGCAGTAGTCGCCGCGTGAGATGGCCGTCATCGCCTCCATGTTTGATGACAGCTAAGAGCATGTGGAACAGCACAACGTGCCGCGTCCGCTCGTTTTCAGGGAGAAAGTCCAGCAGTAGCGGAATCATGTCCGCCGGAGACCCGCGGTCGCTGTCGTCCGCACTGGCGAGCATCTCCGGCACTAGCTCTGGCATCAGTCTTTGCACGATGCGTCGCGCCTTTTTCCCCCCCTTCGCTCTTTGAAGGGCATTCAGGACGGTAGCGATTATGGCTGCCCGGCTCTCGGACTTCGCTGCTAGTGCTGCGGTAACCACCGGGTGCGCGGCCCGCTGAGCCATCCAGTCCACCGTGGTACGGGCGAACAGCGCGTCGACTATGCTAGGCTCGCACGCGCCGAAGAAGATTGCGGTAGTCAGCGCCGTCCGACCCTGACTGTCTGTTTTATTTGGGTTGGCACCGGCGTCGAGGAGTGTATTGACGGCGTCTCGGGCCCCGGCCTGGCTTGCGCAGTGTAATGGCGTCCTGCCATCCACGGCGGCCCGGTCTATGTCTGCGCCACAGGAGAGAAGGATTTCGATAACGTTAACGGCGTTGTAGCAGGCCGCTACGTGGAGTGGTGTGTTTAGAGACCGGTCGGCGGCACCTACATTGGCGCCCTTTTCCAGCAGCCACGCTGCGGCGGTACTGTGGTTGAGCTGGGCCGCACGGTGGAGTGCTGTCTCGCCGACTACGTTGACCTTAGTCACCTCAGACCCAGCTGCCTGGAGAGACTCCAGCAGCTGAATATTGTCGCCGCCGGGCCCCGACACTGCGAAGTGCAGCGGGGTGTGTCCGTCTTGATCGCGGTGCTCCGCAGTGCAGCTTACGGCAAGCATTTTCTGGCCCAGCTCAACGTGGCCCTTGGAAGCAGCAAGGTCGAGTGCGGACCGTCCCATGCTATCCTCTTGACTTAGACTCCATCCATTAGCGTGGAAGACCTCAACCAAGGCCGTGTTTCCAAAGAAAGCAGCTATGTGCAGTGCCGTCCACCTGAAAGGCCGTACGCTGTAGCGGCGAATGACGTTTGTAATGTTTCCCAGCTCCAACAAGCTAGATACCCCATTTGCTAACCCGTGCTCGGCGCATATGCACATCAAAAGGGCTCTGGCAACCTCTTCAAGCTCTCCGAGGCCTTTTCCATGGCCGTATTCCAGGAGAACCGCAGCGAGTCTGAAGTCATCAGAACTGCCCACTCTTCCATTCATCAGCGTTGGGAGCGTCAATGCAGCCGGTTTGATGCCGACTTCAGTATCATCATCACTGTTGGCGATTTCTTCGTCACTGCCGGGTTCGTCTTCGCGCTTCATATTCTCTGCACAGAGCTCGAAGAAAGGCAATCGGCTGCCTCTATAGTGCGACCTGTCCTTGGCCGCGTAGATGATGCTATGGTCCACCTTTGCTCCATGCCGGAAAAAGAGTTTCGCGATTCTCAGCCGGCCGAAAGAGAGAGCCAGACGCAAGGAATGGCCTTTGTCAAAGTTTGGATCCAGACCGCCCTCGAGAAGAATTCTAGCGGCTTCAACGTGGTTGTTGCGCGCCGCCCACCGCGCCGGGCTGGCCCCCATCTCATCGAGAACGTTTGGGTTCGCTCCAAAGTTAAGAAGCAGCTGGATGATATCCGGAATCCCATCCTGTGCTGCTAGATGTAACAGCGTTCTCCGCATATTGTTCGGCTTGATGATATGATTAACTTCTGAGCCGGCCTCCAGCAGGGCCCGAACATTCGCAATCTTGCCGCCTTGGACAGCTGCTGTCAATGGAGTACCGCCGAAAATCCTGTCTTTGGCTGCGACCTGGGCCCCAGCAGTAATCAGGCGTCTCACAACGCTCCCATCATTGCATCGGCCGAGCTGGGCTGCCACATGCAAGACTGTAGCGCCGCCCAAGTCCTTTGCCCTAGCGTCCGCCCCAGAGTTGAGCAAAAGCTCGACTGGGCCAACGTCTTCGGCCAGTTCAGCAACATAGTGGAAAAGGGAGCGCCTGTTAAGCGAGTGCTGCCGACTAAGATCCCAGCCTATGTCATGGAATACTTCAATCACACCTTTCCGGTCCGCGACGAAAGCCTTGGCCATAGAAAAGAGCATGTCTGATTCTCTCGACGCGTCCATATCGATAGGCAAGGAGTGCCTGACGAATACTTTTAACAGGCTGTCGTGGCCTCTGTCAAATGCGATGTCGAAGGGGCTTGTATGCTTTTGCTTTAAGGATACCAACTGAGACCCAGGCGTAACATCGTTATCACCCGGCTCAACTTCTGCATCCGAGACCGAACTTCCATCACGAGGCACCGACCCTGGCAGATATTGCTGCTCGAAGACATCTGCTCCATGAGTGACAAGTAGTTGACCGATGCCGACTAGACCAAGGTTTGCGGCAAGATGCAGTGGTGTTTGGCCGAGGTCATTCTTCTGGTCCACAGGAAAATCGTTCTCTAGAAGTCGTCGGGACAAGTCCAGGTCATCTCTCCACACAGCAAGGTGGAGAATGCTATCACCAGATGCATTGTCGCACGCGTACGCTTGAAGAAAAGCTTCCGCGTCCTCTCTGTTACTCCAGGGCGTGGAGGCCATTTTGACCGATAATTATCGTTCGCTCCTTGATTCGGTGCCAGAAGACACCGCTAGTCGAAGCATATACCCAGTTAATGTATTGTTGGGTGTTGAGGAATGGAAAACCTGCTACTGTGGTCTGATTGAGGCTGTGCTGCGACCTGAGCATGTTATTGGGCATTGGTATTGGCATTGGCATTGGCATTGGCGTGATGGGCGCCCATTGCTGCAGGAGCGCCACGCTAAGGTCAAGAGAAGGCTCTCTTCAGCTCAACCTCGCAGTTAACCTTCCCTTCACCCAAACCCATGTTTCGGGCGCTATCACGCAAATCCCCAGAACGCAATGGCATCCTTTACCAGAGAGAAGGACGACAACGAGGCCGAATTTGACGCATATTCAACAAGTGCCGACGATGTCTCGCAGCTCACCAGATATATTAAAAACATGGCCGTGTCTTCCCAGGTTCCCAGAGACGCCCTGAAGAAACCTTCGGGGCAGCGGACCCAGGAAGCCGTGAGCGCGGTCAACGAGGCGCTCCCTATAACATACCAGTTGATGTCACTCATTAACAACGTGAAGTTCACGGGTAACATCTTCAAGACCGGATTCGGCCATCACGATTTCGCTGCAAGAGGTTCCCGACAGATTGCCCGCGGCGGCTACTTTCAGGCACGTGAGGTTCCTGGCCTCGGCGTGGCCAAATATCCACTCCTGCCTACAGCGTCGCGCGAGCTTTCGACTAGGAGCTATAGGGCTCTGGCGAACGAGCTGCGAGTTCTCTCGCACCCCCCGCTGATGAAGCATGACAATATCGTTAAAATCAACACAATCGGGTGGACCAGACTCGATCCCGTAGGAGCTATGTGGATGCCGATGGTCTTCCTCGAGCTAGCTGAGCTCGGCACGTTGACTCAGTATCTATCAGAGAACCATCTGGACGTTGACTCCAAGCTGGAGATCTCACAGGATGTCGGCCACGGACTGCAGGCTCTTCACGCTTGCGGTATCACGCATGGCGACCTCAAATTCGACAACATCTTACTGTTCAAAGGTGAAGATGGCAAGGTCCGAGCAAAGCTCTCTGATTTCGGCTGCTGCTTCATCAATGACAACGAAGACAAGAAAACCGCGGAAATCACTGCTGGCACGAAACCGTGGAACTCTCCGGAACTAGGCCAGGAGGTGTCGATATCCTGGTTGCCGCGTGTTGACGCTTATGCATTTGGTCTGCTGGTCTGGCGAGTTTTCTTGAACGGCCGCAATCCGTTCGAAGGTCTCGAAGAAGAGGACATTGAACAGAGAAAATCTCAGGATATCATTATCTCTGACGCGTCCCTGTCTCTAGAAAACGAGTACGACAGGAACATGCTGCTTCGAGGCGCGGTGAGGAGCGACTATAGGTATCATCTTTACATGAGAGGTGTTGCAATGCCAAAGAGATGCTTCCGACATACTTTGACACTGCGGATGGATAAGCGAGACTTGGACGCTGCGATGGACAGCTTATCTTTTGATAACTTCTATGGGTGAGCATTCCAGAAAAGCAGGACTCATTTCTTCAAAACGATGGCTGATTTAGAACAGGATTTCAGAATCAACGCAGCCTCTCCTCAACAGCAAAAAGCTTGTCGGTTCATCGGTTAGTGCATGGCTAAAGTGTGTATATCTGATAAGCTGAGCATGTCCTCACCCCTGGGTACCGCTTCAGGTTGCGGTAGAGTTCCTTCGACTTTTCGACATTCCATGTACCGCGAGGACAATGTTCTTCCGCTCACTTCAGCAAGTCGCTGAAGATGATGGGATATCACGCGAAACCCGGGCGAACGCTTATCTTCAGCTTTGTTACGCCAACATTGATTCGTTTGGCACTGTCCAGGACTTTGGAAAGGCACTGAAAAGCCTCAAATCGGCAGCACAGCTTGGATCACATGTCGCTGCGTCTATTCTCCAACCCCTTATCCTCGCAACTGGAAAAACGCTGGATAGTTCTCTCGGTGACGATTTGAAACTCTGGGTCGCCAAGGCCGTTGAGGCAGGCTCCTTATTCGCCCGGGACCAGCTCCGCCCTGTTGACGAAGATCTTTCTACTTTGAAGAAGGCCGAGGAACCCCTGAGGTTGTTTATGGGTGCCAAATCAGCCACCCCAGAAGGCGTGGCTACTGCCGATCTAATTGAAATGCTCTTTCTTCCAGTCAACTTGGGCGTGATGAAAGTGAATCTGGACGCCGTACAGCATCCATGGTTGGCGAGCTTGGGGGCCGTCGGTATGTTCATGAGCCGCTCCATGAACACATATCTCCATGCTGGGGCCGCTTTAGGAGTCGAGCCTGACCACTTCCGCAATGCGATCTCTGTAGCAAGTCTTAAGACTATCAACGCACAGGACGATGCTGGCAACACGCCGCTGCATCTAGCATTGCGCTTCGGAAACGTGGAAATAGCTCAGATTCTTCTCGAGCATGGGGCGCGAGCATCATTGGCAAACAAACGCGGCGAGACACCATGGCACTGGCTGATTTCGTTGGAAGAATCTGACGTCGATGACGTGGTCCTCCTCATGTGCGAAGATACAGAAGGTCTTGAAATCTTGTCCAGGCCGAGGCACTCGACCAATGACCAGTACGCCATCACACATGGAGGGAGTCCTCTTCACTGGGCTGTGGACATGCGCAGAGTTGGAATGGCCTTGACACTCCTTAGTTGTGGAGCCGATCCTCTGCATGAGTATGGAGGGATGTCCCCAATAGATCTTGCGATCAAACATAACGCGGCGGAACTGTTGGAGGCCTTCCTCGATGACATAGCGGAGGATGGCCGGGAGTTCTCGTCCCAGCGAACATTGTTCGACTTGGGCACGGTGGGTGATACTGACGATCGCGGCCCCACAGATACAGACCTGGGACCTATTGATACTTTGCTTCTGCAAGCTACTTTCATTCGTCCGCTGCATGAACGTCTCATTTACAATGGTATGGACTGGCTATGCGATGCAGCGGAAACACTTCGACTTCTCCAGGAAAACGGCAATTTGGAGCCATGGAGAAAAGAAAACAACGAAGCCAGAATAGAGGCACTTCGAATGTCGAGTTTCGCGGACAGCTCGTGGACTGAGGTTGTCGAGGCAATGATGGAATTCGACATTTTCCCTGGAAATTCACTGGAGGACAACGACGCCCTCGACGAGAACGCCGCTGCAACGTTTTGGAAAGCAGCCCTCAAGAGGATGCTTCCAAGCGGGCGGCCCGCGGCGATTCAATTTGCGATCGATCAGGTCAGGAGACTCTCCTCTACATCTCGTCTTGATGATGCAGAAGATATCTTAAGCAGTTATTGCTCTTCTCTTAGCGCGGATATATCCGTCGTGGAAAGCATTCTCAAGGACTGCAAGGAAGTGGACTGCGTCGACGAGGAAGGGCGCACGCCTCTAATGAAGGCTGTTCGGGAACGTAACTTCGAGATCGCAACGTACCTTCTCGGTCGTGGTGCTGATGTCGGTCGTGCGTGGACACATGAAGGCAAACTGGTGTACATGTTATACGAATATGTCGTCAACAACACCGACATCGACGTCGTACCCATCAAGTACCTCCTCGAACCCATGCACCCATTCAAGGACAAGATCCCGCCACTTTTCAACGGCCCAACCCATAAAGACACTATTTTGCATCAGGCTTGCAAGGATGGTAACCCGGTTATTGTGGAATATCTTCTGTCCAAGTTTAGGTCCAAAGAACAGCTTGATCAACCAGGCATTGGTGGCTTCACGGCACTTCACCATGCCGTATACAATGGACACGCCGAGCTGGTTATGAGGCTTTGCAGGGCCGGGGCCGACGTGAATGCTAGATCAGGTACATCCGACATGCCGAATCGGCAGCGCTCGAGGCCTTTGGATCTCTGCTTCCGCTGGTCGACACAGAGCAAAGACTTTCTATCTCACAAATACGGTCTTGAGCACACTCGAGAGGATATCTTCCTCTCTCGCCTTCGCATTGCCGATTATCTGATCCGTCGCCACCAAGCCCGGCGTGCCAGTCGATTCCTGGTACACAGGACCCTGGCCCTCAAGTTCGCCCTTGGCGCAGCTGAGGACGGAATGACTAGACTGCTTGCCGTAGCCCTTAGGAAAGTGAAGGAGGAGATGGACATGCATAACCACCCAGACGTCGACTACTCGCTTCTACTCAACAACCTACTATGGGTCGCGGCGCCGCGCGGCCATGTCAGCGCGACGCGTCTGTTGCTGGGTTTTGGCGCTGATGTCGAGCAACGATCAATCAAGGATCTCCCGCTCCTGCATCTGGTTGCTTGGCTGGGAAAGGCAGAGATGGTGTATGTTCTCGTTAAAAACGGCGGAGCGGATGTCAATGCAGAAGACGCCGAAGGAGAAACTCTCGGCTCTTATTCCGTCAACTCCAAGGATCTGGCCACGATACGGATGGTAAAGAGCCTAGGTGGACGCCATGCGTTACCTAGAGAGAGGATGACGGAAATCATGCGGAACAGCGGAATTGATCCCTACATGCTTCCACCGGGCTTCAACCCCCGCTTCACAGTGCGATTCACCGGAGAACCAAGTGATGAGGAGCTCAGCGACAATGAATCTGAAGATGAGGAGAGCAAATCTAGTGACACAGACAAACATGGCCGGGAGACGGACGAAGTGATTGACAGGGGTGCTACTGAGGATAAATCTGACGATGTGGCTGCGGGAGGTTGAGATGAGGGGCGATGTGGCTGTGATTCTTGGTATTTCTTTGAGTGCCTACTTTCCACAGGCGGACCTAGGTACCGGCGAGGGTATGGCAAGCCCTTCGTCGCATCAACTATACTGTCTCGTGTTTTGTTCCTGTTACCTGTGAGACATGTCAACATATGAAGTATCGGTGCAAACGACTCCAGACAACCCGCAGTCCCATCGAAGAAGCTACACCACTTTGCAGCAGCCCCGTAAGACACTGTAAACATGGACATAAAATAACTCAGTCATACTCAGTTCGCCTGCATTGTCCTCTGTCTTCTTTCCATCCCCTACCCCCGGGGCAGAGCTCCACACCTCGTCCCCGTCAAGACACGCCATCACAGCTGCCTTGTAAGCCTCGCCCATGCGGTGCGCCATCTCGCGGGCGCACACATGCACCAGCCGCCGGCGGAACTCGTCCACCCCAATTCCCGCCTCGCCGGAGCTGTAGTAGTGCGCGTCCTGCCACATGCCGATCTCGAAGAGCACGACGCCGAGTGCGTACACGTCAAAGGGCCGCTCGAAGCGGCGGTGCGGCCCGTCTGCCCCCAGCTTCGGGTGCAGCCAGTAGCGCCAGGGCGATTGCCCGCCGTCTCGCAGGTCGACGGTGCGCTCGCCTTGGCGCTCGCGCCGCGCGAGTCCAAAGCCGAGGAGCTGAGGGGAGCAGAAGTCGAGTCGGCTGGTGAGGCCGGTGCCGGTGAATGGGGCAGAGACGGGAGAACTGCTAGCAGGGCGGGCATTATAGAGAGCGACGTTGCGGCTGTTGATGGTCTTGTGCATCCAGTCTACGCTCAGGAGCGAGAGGACGCCCTCGGCGAGGGCGGCGGCGAGGTCGTAGCGCTGCTCGAGGGTGGGCAGGACGCTGTTGCTGGCGCTGACCTTCTCGCCCGTAACTGAGTGCTTGTTCCGCGGGAGGATGGAGTAAAGGGAGCAAGGCGGCTGATCTGAAGCTGCAAACGGGGGTAGTTGGTAGGCCAGGGCGAAGCATGTTCTTGTCTTCTCAAAGAAGCCTTTGCAGAGGGGTAATGCGGAAAAATATGGGTGCCCAGCACTCCGCAATAGGGTGCAGAGGATGGCGATGCGTTCCTTCAGGAGGTCGAGATCGTCTTCGGTCAGCGCAGCGTTGAAACTGACCCATTCTATGATGACAGAAGTACAAGAGTCAGGGTGAGGTGTTGTCGCTAATAGAAACTATGTTAGCAACAGGGACCGAAAACCACCTGCCCGTTCGCAAGCGAGACATACGTATGCTGTCGACATATTTGGCTAGTACCCTCGTGTTCGAGCTCTGTGGATAATAGTCTGCTTCTTGGCCACCAACAGAAAACTTGGAGCTGTCAATCTCTACCTCCTCAAGTTCTTTACTAGAGACTCTCTGTGAGCTCGCATCAACCCTCCGAGCTTTGAGCATCACGGCCTGGTAGATCTGATCGTGGAAGCTGTCATGAACAGAGGAAGCGGCATTGCCGATGCCTTTCAGATCAGAGGCTGATGATGATAGTGTGAGGGTCTTCAAGCTGACGAGTCTGTCGGCTGCTTGTTGCTGAAGCGGCGGCAGGCATTCTCGCAGCGCGTCGTTGCAATCCTTGAGAGTCTGGATGTGAGACATGACTATGTCTCTGTCGTTGGTGTCGTCTTTGAAGGACCATGTGAAATTTACCCTGCGGTAGAAGCTGACCGCCTTGGTCCGAGACTGGCGCATACTAGCATCCTTCGACAGTGCCTTAGCTATTTGGCGGTTCTGGAACAGTGGTTCGGCAGCTGGAATCTCATTGTTAACCCAGACTTTCCCGGGTATCGAGGCATCAATGCCTCTGTCATCGTCGCCATCATGCAGTGCGTATTTCTCGCGGAGTTTCTGGAGCTCTCGCAGACATTGGTGCGCTTGGCCCAGGATCGTGTAGATATGACGCTCGACCCGTTCATAGTCCATCTTCAAGCCTTGCATGTCTGCTGCGAGGAGAATAACTCGACGCAGCGCCCCTTCGCTTAAAACAAACCCGCGGGTTGCTGGGTCCACGGCCAGCAGCCCGCTCTGTTGGAGCCATGTTTCGAAGCGGAAATATTGCACAGCGATCAAGGCCGCCAACGTGCCTTTGCCAGTAGGTTAGCGCCAGTGCGATACAACTTTGCATACATATAAGATATGGCCACGGGTTGGCTTACCCGCGCTATCAGCAAACCGACGAGCAGACGACACATGGCGAAAAAGATGGAATGCTTGTCCGAGGAGGGTTGTTGCTGTTGTTAAATTGCTCAGTCCGTCCATACTTTCTGCCCACTTCACTATGTGGCCGACTGAACAGTAAAATTAACAACTTGCCTTTACAGAAAGTGAGTTGGCAAGCCATGTTCTGGGATGTTGTGCCTTCACAGCCTTCTGCCTTCTTGGGAGACTTGAAGGCATGAAGTCAAGCTAGTGTGTCAGCCCATAGGGCTGATTTGATTACCTGCCCAATCAGGGACGTGGGTGTTAAAAGTCGGTGGAGTTTATGTAGGGAGGTGGGACAATTGGGGGGCGTAACAGGGGGGGGGCGCCACTCACGTGCTCCGACCTAGTTTGACCGTATCAAGTAGATGAACTCCGGATTGGAAAGAAGAACCTCCCAACTTCGTAGGAGGAAGGCGGCGATATTTACTACATCTTCTTTAGCAAAGAACGTGGCCTACGCCTAGGTCGAGCTTCTCGGCGAATATGGCTTCCTCCACGGAGGGGCCAAACGTACTAGTTACGTAACCATTAGGCAGCAACGCCAAGTAGGTATCACGTGATTCCTACCCACCGCCCGAGTTACGGTAGTAACTGCTTTCTTCCTTTAACTCATTGCCTTGGGCTTTATAGAACTCATGGCGCAGCTAGCGCTAGGCCTGATTGAGAGAATCCTAGAAAGTTTCGAACGCGGAGGCAGATGGGTAATGTAGAATGAGCTGCTGAACCTGTTTGATGATCCTTTGCGCTTACTATTGAGACTATTCTGGAGAAGGTAGAAGTCTATCGAGGGCGAGGGGATTGCGGCTATACTACAAGGGATGCGGGAGAAAGAAGAAGGTATGAAGGATTATATGCTGCTTGGCTTAGTGGGTATCTCACGTGATAGAGAAACCAAAGGTTTTCGCTAATGCCCTTCCTCTTATTTTGACTTTACTGTAAGCTTTCTTTTCTAGTTGAGGTTAGCCTAAATATATTGTGTTATTCGGACCCTACAGATTTTATACGGCGTATCGGGTTTGGTCTATCGTACTTCCCCTACTTAAGTGAGAAAGTATGCTTGGACTGGCCGAGAATATGAGATCGAATACGAACGAAGGGTCTTGAACGTCTAGGCTCGTATCCTCTTATCGTTAAGAGTTTCGATACTAAGAAGAGAACTATACTTGAATATTACCTTTATACTTTACGAGAGTATCTTGGCTCCTCTGGAAAGAGATTTTGGTGAAAATGTGTACTTAAAATTACAAAAGGAGAGAGGACGTTAAACGGACGGAGGAGTACTTCTAGAAGCTCCTAATGGTCATTAGAGAGTACGGCATCGTTGCCGCCGATATCTGGAATATGGACAGGACGGGATTTCGAATAGGGATGGGCAAGGAAAACCAGCTTATCGTCACCAAGAGGAGGAGGGTACACTATTTCTCTCTGCTAGAGAATCGGGAGAAGTGTTTCTTTAGGACCCGAATCTCATGCCTCGTATCGCGATCGAGCACCTTCTTTGAGACAGGCTGTACATTAGGGTCTCGTTCTTTAAGGGGGGCTCGAGGAAGCTTCCCAAGGTTCTTAGGGTGTTGTTGACGTTCCTGAAGCCGTTCGGCGGCTTCAATCGAAGGTGACGTCTCCCGAAGGCGTTGTTTTTTGATATAACAAAGTTGGGCCTCGAGATCCATGGCGAATATCTTGATATGAAGCAAATAACAGAAGTTGGTAGGTGATCCCGACGCTTATGGTAACAATTACTGACCGTTATGTAGCAAATGTATAAATTTCCATACGAATTCCATGGAAATCTACATACTAACTAATAAAGGAAGCCAGGTTGTTATTATTGTTGTAGTATTTAACGCCGGGAGGACTGCCGTAATGCGGCTATCTGTTACAGTACAGGAACAGGGGTTCCTGTCTTGGAGAAACCGGCCTCCGAAGTCTGGTATGGGCTCCTTACGGCTGATCTTCGGGTAAGGAAAGCTTGGCTTTTCCCGCGCCAAGATATGGTGATCTGGTGGATCTGGTGGATCTGGGACCAGATCCAACAGATCCCACAAATCCACGACATACTTATTAAATCCAAATGGATATATAACGAACGGTTTTTTATATAAATATTACCTATTTAATATCGTTTTTTAATTATTAATTTAAGTATTTAATTAAAAATATCGTTTTCCGATTAAGGAAAAAATCCGTAAATTTTTTTAATAAATATTTTATTTATTATATTATTATTATTTATAAATTAAAACTTTTATTTCGGATATTATATATATTTTTAAAGAAATATATAATAAAGTTATTATATTTTAATAATTTTTTAATTAATAATTAACGAATAATTTAAAGCTTAATTAAATATAAATTTTTTATAATTTAATGAAAATAATATTATAAAACGATATTTAATAAATAAATAATATATTCGATTTCCGTGATTAATTAATAAAAAATTAATAACCAGATTAAATAATTTATTTTTTATTAAAAAAGTTTTTTAGTTAATTAATAATATGATATCTATAACTATTAAAGCTAAAGGTTTAAAAAAGTTTTTTTCTTTTTAATAGTAACTTACTTTTACCTTTAAAAAATATATCGAAATCTAACCAGAAAAGTCCGACCAAAAGGAAAAGAAGGAATTAGGTATAGGAATTAAAAAAAGAAAAAAAAAGGAATTTATAATTAATAAGCGATTGGACTTTATGGCCGAAAAGGTTATAAAACTTAGATTAAAAAATGCTAAATTCGCCTGATAATTAAAAAAGAAAGTTTTTATATCCCCCTTAGGAATTATTTCTTAACTAAAAACCCCAGCTCCCCTTTATTTAATCGAGACCAAAAGGGAATTATACCTCCTCTTACCTATTATGGAATACCTGATATTAAAAGCTATTAAAATGGTACAGGGTGCAGGGCCAAGAATGTGGGTCCACTAATCAGTTAATCAGCACCACTTATATATTTTTAGGAGCTCTTTTCGCTGGGCGTAACCCCGGAAATACTTACCACTCAGACACCTACTTATCTATTATTAAACAAACTAGTCTTAATATCAAATTAATTACATTAATTTTAATTTTCTCCAGAACCCTAGGCTTATTTATAACATTTTTTTTAATTTCGTACTGATCAGGATTGATTTTCTTCCGTCTTATTTCATCTGGCTGCTAAGGAAAAAAGATTAGTTTTAGTTAGTTATTAAAGCAACTTTTAATCTTCCGATTATAAGGCGGAATAAATAAGGTTTTAATCGAAAGCGTACGATAATTATACATAATTACAATTACGATTATGGTTACGGTTACGATAATTTAAACGATATACGATTAACGGCCGTAATTACGATAATAACGTTATTTTTAAATAATTAATAAAAAAAAGCTATTAAATTAAAGCCTTATACGAAAATAATTTAACTTAAACGATGGCGAAAAAGTATAAACGCATATAAGTAACCGGTTTCGGAACATAAATTAATTATTTAAATTCTGAACCGATTACGTAATTTAAATCGATATACGTATTAATAAAAAATTTATATAATAAAATAAATTATAAAACTTAATTAATAAGGATAAAAAAAGTTAAAATTACGTCGTTAATAACGTAATTATTAAGATTTGGATTAATTAAAATAAATAAAACGATAACAAAATTAACGATATAAATAAAATAACGAATACGAACAAAAAAAATAAGGTTATAAAGTTACTTATTTTATATATAAAAAAGAATATCAAAAAAAATAACGTTTTTTAATATAATATAAAAACCAGGTACGAAACATTATAAAATATATTTTAAACCTTTTTAAGGTTAATTACACGATATTTTATCTGGTTATTAATAAATAGTATTATTTAAAAAAAGTTTTATTAAATTTAAATATTATAACGTTTAAGTTAATAATAAAAATATTAATTAATAAATTGAAAAAGGCATAATTAAATAATTAGCAACGTAACGACGATTAGGATAAAGTTATTCAGACAGATAGTTAAAAAAAAAGTTGCTTATTTTTTAAATTCGAAAAAAAGGAAAATATACCTAAAATAATTTTTACGGATAATTATTTATTTTATATTTAAATATATTTTATTTAGGGTAATATTTCGAAACTTAAATAATTTAAAAACCGGTAATATTAATTAATTTAAAATAAAGTTTTATAAATTCGTTAAAAATTTATCGAAATTTCCCGAAATTATTATTTAATTTTAAAACTTATAACATAAATTATTACTAATACTATATTTTTTTAATTTTTCGAACCTTTTTTTAAATACGATTATTTAATACCGATTATTAAAAAAGTTTTACGATAATAAATTTAATAAAATTAAATTTTAAAATAATAATAATTAAACCGGATTTTTAAAATTAATTAAGGATATAAGTACTTAAATAAAACCCGGCATCGTAATTAACGTACTTAAAAAACGAGATTTTATATTAGCTTAAGGGTCGTTAAAGTTATTTATAGGCCTTACGGTACTTATACCAGACGTTTCGCCTTTTGATACGATTAATTAATAAAAATTCGATTTTTTTGTAAGTATTATGGATAAATTTTCGTTTTTTATAATCCTTTTAGATTTTTTTCTTCTTTTTTTTTTTTTTTTTTTTTTTTTTTTTTTTTTTTTTTTTTTTTTTTTTTTTTTTT